>PVJL010019341.1:0-14085 GCA_004026885.1 Lyroderma lyra | reverse complement strand
GTACAGCGGGGACACTCGGGCAGTGTCCGTCCCGCTCGCCCAGCACTTACTGCCCCCTTGTCCGGCCGCGGGGAAACCAGTCTTCAGTCGCCGCTTTCTCTGTCCTGCCTCCCTCCGCACAGGTGACCAGACACCGTGTTCGCGTGGACCCCCGTCCCTACACCCAGCTAGCACCCCACAGACCCTCCTCGGCACCTGTCTGCATGTTCCGGAAGTTTCCTCATACTGGCTCCCGGAAAGCTTCCTTGCTCTGTGTCTCACCGCCGGCTCGATGTGGTGCCCGTGGTGTGGCCGCCCGGTGCTCGATGCCACAGCCCCCCGAGGTGTGGCCGCCCGGTGCTCGATGCCACAGCCCCCCGAGGTGTGGCCGCCCGGTGCTCGATGCCACAGCCCCCCGAGGTGTGGCCGCCCGGTGCTCGATGCCACAGCCCCCCGTGGGCACTGCGGAGGTTCCCGGCCTTTTGCAGTTGCTGACGGCCCCGTGAGGAGTGGCCACCGCGGCAGATGTCCGTGGTGTTGTGAGCGTCGCCCCGGGGCGCACTCCTGGGGAGGGGGCCGCTGGGTCCGAAGCCAAGTGCGTCTGTCGTCTCCATAGTACTGCCCCCCCGGCCGTGCCAGTCCGCCGTCCCCCGGCACTGCGTGACAGCAGGGCGCGTCACTGCGTTGCTCAGTCTCTGCTAATCTGAAATGTGAGGGATACCTCAGGCTGTTGTAAAATTAAAATTTAATTTAAAATTCAAGGTTCAACTCCATCCGTATTAATATTTTTTCATGTTTAAGAGGCTTTTTTTCACTTTTCATGAATTTTTCGTGGGAGTCGTTTCCTCCTTCTCCGTTGGGTTTTTGCTCCTTTGTCTCTGAATGCTTAAGGGCTCGTTCCATACTAAGGCCGCCGCCCTTTGCCCGTGGCGGGTGTTTCCGACTTTGTCTCCGAGTTCACGGTTGCCTTCTGCTATCACTTACGGAAGGTTCTAGCCGAGCGAGGTCATTGAATCGTGCTGCAGTCAGGTGTTTCCATCTCTCACTCCACCTGGACTTGAAGACCTTCAACAGCCTTTCCGCCACCCCCAGGTTAAACAGCTGCTCGCCGTGTTTTCTTCACGTGTCCGCCTCTGGCGTCACGTTTACGTTTAGCTCCGTGGTCAAGTTGAAGCGTGTGGCCGGCGCCCCCTCGTCCACCATCGCCTCGCAAGGACATTCCCGCTCAGCTGGTTTCACCTTGCAGCCAGTCGGGTTCGAGGGAGCGTGTAGCATCGGGTCAGCTGGAAGCGAGAACTCGAATGTGACGTTCTTAGAGGCTCGTCCCAGAGGCCCACAGAGTGGCCTGGGTCTGAGCTGCCCCTCTAGCCTCCCCGCTCCACACCTGGGGCCGTTTCTCCGCCCAAGCCAGGGCCTCGTGCCTCAGTGGCACGTCTGCGAGGACAGGGCTCGTGGCCCCCCGTAGCCAGCGGGAGGGCAGCAGCTTCCTGCCAAGGAGAGATTCGGGTTCGTGTTCTCGACCAGAGGTTGGCGCCTCAGCTTTGGGGTGACCCGTCCTGAAGGTCACCGAGTAGGCGTTTCTGTCCTTGCTGTCATGGTCTCCATTACTACCTTCACTTCCCATCGAGCAACTACTACGTGTGCAAGACCGTTTCTGGGGAAAGGGTGCAGCAGGTGGTCTTGGCTCCCCTGGCCTTTGCCCTCTCGTTTGGACGCTATTTCCGCAGTTCCTAGACGGCTGAGTCTCACGGGAGTCTCACTCCTGCCTCCAAACTCAGGAAGAACCCGGGGAGGCCCCCTGGGATTGGCCTGTGGCCTCCCTCGGAGGGGCAGGTGGCCTTTGGAGGCAAAGCAAGCCACTTCCTTCTGGAAGAAGTTGGAGTATCTCCGATGGACACCAGACCTGACAGGCTGCAGCTGCCGACGCTGGTACCTGGTACCGCTTTCCGCGGTGTTTCCCGTTGGGCAGCCGAGTAGAGGGCTGCCCTCTCAGGGGCTGCACGGACTCGGGCCCTCAGCCGCCCGTGGGGAAGGCCCCGCTGCCCCGGCGCACTGTGGGGCAGTCCCTCACCGACAGGCACGTCCCGGGCGCGTGGATGCTTCACGCCGCTGCCGCGTTCGGTGTGCCCCCGCCCCCTTTAATGCACACGCAGGGTTTGTCTTCGGGATGTCTCATTCCTGCGGTTTAGCCACACCTGACGCCCTGATCCTCTTCGTGACCTTCTAACCCGTACGTGGTTGCCATGGAAATGGTTGGAACGTCACACACGCAGGCTCAGTACCTTTGGTTGGGTCCCATCCCAACTACATAAACTCGGAAAGACACGACCGAAGGCCGACGCGCAGAGAGAAATCAGAGACGACGGGCTCGGAGGGGTGGCGGCCTTGCGGGGTGGGACACGTAAAGGTCAGCTTCCTCGCCGAACTCCTTCTCCCTCTTCACGTTGTGTCCTACCCACAGTCGTCTTGTTGCTTCAATGTTTGCAAGTGGGTATTTTCCTCCCCGTAGTTTAGACGAGATCGTTTTACAAACGTCCGAAAGCCTGACAATGGGCCGAAGCTCCGGACAGAGACTGAACTCTCCAGGCACACGAGTGCGCACAGAGCCCATTGCTCACTGCACCCCCTCCGTGTCGGGGACAGGAGCCGTCAGACCACGTGGAGAGGACTCAGAGGAAAAGCGTGCAAAGACTGGAGAGAGATTCTCCACGGGGGAGGGGAAATCAGATGCGTGAACTTCTTATCATTAACCCACGTTTACTGTGCACGTACTATGTGGCGGGCATGCACTTAGGAGTTTTACATTTGAGAAAGACAGTTGGGGAATGTTAAATGTGCACTGGATTAATTTGGATTAAACATCACCCCTTTCCATTTAAATGCTCTAAACAAGAGTTTTATATCAGAAAAGTTTAATGATTAAACAAATAACATGCCCGCCCATATATGTCTATGTGTTCCATCTGTACGTAACGTTATGTACGATAAAGTTAACACTCAACTTCAACTTTGATCAGTAGCCCCAGCCCCGGGGAGCCTTGGCGCACTGGGCTAAATGCAAGGCGTCAGTAGGCCGTGACGCACCGTTTGAACGGAGACAGGACAGGACTGTTGTTTTCTGTCCTGTTTAAACCGGGCCGTCTGGTCAGCCTAGTTACAGCGGATATAAAGACCTACAAAAATAACAAATGTCACTTCTCAAAATAATTGTTTCAGGATCCCAAAGGCATTTCAGAGGTGTCTGGAGGACCCTGAGGATTCCACGTGCTCTGTGGCCCGCTGCAGGCTCCGGACCCCTCTCTGCTAGCATCTCCCCTTCGCTAGGGCATGTCGGTGGGCTGAGCTTGTGGGGAGTTCTCCTGTAATCTCATAGCCTCAGTTTGGGGGTTCGCTTGGAAGTCACATGACCTGATAGCGTCTCCCCTGCCTTTTCGTATAAACGTAAGCATCACCGCCTTAACGAACAAATGGAGAGACTGTCCACCGTGTTCTGTGCGGGCACTTGCTTTAAAGCAAGGGCAGCTGACTAGAGTCTCCAGGTACAGGAGTAAAGGCTCTAGAAGGTGAAAGAGCCTAATTCCAATCAGATATAAATCCACGTCTGAAGCAGAATCAAGTGCGTACCTGAGAGGAACGAAACGGCATTCCTAACCCTCTAAGGGGCAGAACGGACCACCGAGGCAGAGCCGTTGCGCGCGTCGGCCACTTGGCAACCCGCCAGGTGGCGCCTTTTGCCTCTTTCTGCGGAACTTGCTGGAGCAGAGCTTCGTGCTGGTGAGGCCAGCGCCGCGTCCAGCCTCGGTCCTGCCCAGTCAAATCACCTCCCTTTCAGGGCTGGAACTCGCATGACTGAGCGTCACTCCGTGTCATGCCCGGCACACAGAGGAGTACGGTGACCTGGTTCGGGGAACGTAAGCTTCACGTTACACTTAGTTTCAATTCGGTGTGCTGCTGGGGTGTGTGACCCGTCCGGTCTGTGAGGACACGTTAAGCCGTTGAGATGTTGAATCCCGTGGTTTCTTACTGCTGTTTGCTTGTGTGGCCAAGCTCTCCTGACCTCACTTGCTTTGAAGTTTGAAATACATTCCCTGATCAATAGACCAGTATTGTTGCTGAGAAAAGATGCGCCGGTCACAGCACATGACCTGCTTCGGTCACTGACTGGACGAAGATGAGCTCTCAGCTGCTCGCCGGGGCTCTCACGGCAAAGGCTCGGTGCAGAGGAGCCTCGCTCTGTCGCATTTATGAGAGCATGCGCCACCCCCAAACTCTGCCTCTCCTGGGACGGACTTAGGCCCGCACTCCAGCCCATGGACTCCCGCAGATGGTATCTGTCACCATCAACCACTGTCAATGTACCCGCATTGTGGAATGCTCCTCCTCGTGCTCTGAGGTGCCACCAGGAGCACGGGGACAGCTGGAGCTTTGAAATCCAGTGGGCTCCAGAAATAGGACGTGGCAGGGGTGAGCTGCTTCGGTGTTTCTTTATGTTTCGAGTTATTTCTGGAGATCCAAAGGAATTTGGGCTCAAGAATCTACTGGTCCTGTCCAGGGAGGAAAGGTGCTGGGGTTAAAAATAGTTCTCCTGTGAGAGGCATTAAAAACAGAAGACCGAGTCTCAGAATTACTCCGTGGGCCATCCCTGGTCCAGAACAACCTTAGTTCACACATTCACAAATCAGCATGACACGTTGCCACATGTGAGAGTTGTCCACATCCACAACAGAAAGTACCTAAAGACAGTGTTTTTCAACGGATGTGACCCATTAGTGAGTTGTGAAATCGGTGTTGTGAGTTGCAACTTTTCTGCTTTTAAATGAAAGATATTATGGAATTAAAATTGTCAGACTGCATCTCATACTTAAAAAGCAAGCATGACTCAGTGAACTGTTTGCTTCACTTTGTGTGTATCTGATGGGTTCGTATATTTTATTATAATGCGAAGTAAAAGTTAAAGCCAATGTCATAAGAAGTATATGAGTATGTCCCTTTGACAGTAAAGGGTCACACATTTTAAATTCCTTTTTAAATATGAATTCTAATTCCCAGAGTTCTGTGTGTGCACACACATGCTCAAACAACAACAGTGTGTACGCTTTCTACTGATCCATTTTTCTGTGTGTGTGTGTGTGTGTGTGTGTGCACCTGTGATTCTGCAACAAAAGAGTGATTCCCCAAAAGTAAATAAATATATGATTGCCAAGTTCCAATAATTCTCCACCATCACTTCCAATCCTATCCACTTAGGGGTAAGGACATATCTCTTCCCTTGCCCACCGATAACATTATGGAAATTTGCTGACACTTGAACCCACTTCCAAAAAAGAAATATCATCAAGGCTTGGGAAACACAACACCATGTTAATTTATAGCTTTTATTCCTGGGCAACTAAACAAGAGTAGCATTCCTGTCTTGTCTGAAGAAATTCATGAGGCTTTTGGAAGAAAAGCCTAGGATGAGCAGTTGACTTTACCTATTATCCAAAATGTTTCGTGAGGTTCCCACCTTGGGGATGCAGTCACATGCCCCTGACTTCGCCAATTAAAAGTCAGGTTATACAATGGATTGTGCAGAGAACATAGGGCTAAACACAGCATTCCTGAGCAAAATTCATGACACAGAAAAACAGGCCACATTGCTTACCGCGGATGCTTACTGTCTGTGTTCAGTACCTACTTATAGGTAAGGGTTTATTATGCACAGGATGTTCATCGGATCAAATGCGCGGATGTAATTAACTGCCTGCTTGTGGAGACAAGTTTTATGGCTCTTTTTCAAAGTAAATATAAATATTGTTTGGCGAATTGTGCTTTCTTTAACATTTGACTTGAAAAGGATTTTAAATTAACCATTTAAATGGTGAGGCAGAAGCACTCTTAGTCATGTTCTTTAAGATACCAGAGGAGAAATGAAGACACCAGACCAGCTCCAAGTGATGTGTACACGTCCACAGGGTCATGAAGAAATGACTTTGGAGTCACCTCTGCTGTCTTAGAATTTGATGGCATAAGGGTGCTCAGTTGCAGGTCCGTTTTTGTTGTTAAAAGGTTAAGTCCAGCTTCTTTAGATCTCTTTTTCTAGGCTTCACCCATTTTTGCCAAACGTTGACTCCTGCTGCATTCATGCCCAAACCCTGTTTGTGGGGCAAATAGACCTGAGCTCTGTTTGCTTCTTGAAGCCCCAACAAGTGTCTCAGCCATGCCCAAGCCTCTCCTGGTTGCCAAAGCCTTAAATCCTAACACCCTCTTCAATTTCTGAGCCTCCAACTATCTGCATCAGTGGACAGTAGGAATAGACTTTGTGTCCTGTGTCATTATAGTGATTGTTGCTCTTTAAAACCCAGGGACTTGGTTTCCCTAAGTAGATTCATTGCTTCCCTTGGGCAGTGGCCATCTACACTGCACTTAAATATGTTATCAATTTGTAAGGTTACATTTTTTTTCCCCAAGGTCATGTCTACAAAGGAGCAGTACTAGGAATGAAAACTTAAAAGAGAAATGAAGGGGGAAAATGAGTGATAAAATATAGGCTTATAATCTCAAAAATGTCATAAAAAATCTCCATATTGGGATATATGAGGAATTAATGGGTAATTAGCAGATAATTGATACAACTTTTTGTTATTTTTATACCAGTTATTTGGCGTGAGAGTGAGACTTGCATTTCTTCCATTCTCATTTTTATCTTCCATTGCCTCTTGTTCATAGTATACTAATATTCCTGTTATTTAGGATAGGTTATAAGTAGTAGAAAACCCGCCTCAAGGTGGTGCCAACAAGAAGAACATTTATTGGCTTATAGCTCTGGGAATCCGGAGACGGGACTGGCTCCAGTTGGCCTTCTCCTACTAGCTCTGCCCCTTTTCCTGCAGTCCACTTGGCTCTGCCCTTCTGTGCCTGTTGGCTTCTTCCTCAGCAAACACGCCCAATGTTTGCACAAGACAAACTGTCCAGAGGGAAAAGAGAAAGGGACATTTTAGTGGCCTTTCCCAGAGCAGCAGGGAAGAACTTCCCTATTGGATCCTGCATGTAATGTCCATGCGCCATTGTGCTGAGTCATGTCACATGACACCTCCGAACTTAACTCGACCAATCACACTCATTCTTGGAGCTGTGGGTGGGCCCAGATCCACCGGGGACTCCTGGACTGAGTGGAAAATAAGAAGACACTTTTACAAAACTGGGGTTTTCTTGGGAAGGAGAAATGAGAGGAAAGATGATGAGTAGGCAACCAACCATGGCCCCTACTCCAACTTTGCAAGTAGCACCAAAGCATGCCATTCCAGCAAGCCTCTCCTTGTGTTGTTCAGTATTGATATGTGTTGACTTTGTTAAATATCGATGCTCCCTGGGCGAAGAGTCTATGTTTCTCACAGTAATTTCACAGATACGTTATTGGGGGAAACTAACCAGTAACTATTTAATGATGAGTATTTTGAAGGCAGCTATCTCATGTAACATCGAGAATAATTTTTCTTCTGTATTCTGTCTGCCTATCTGAAATCAGACCAGGACCATGGTGATTCACCAAAAGTACTAATGTTGTTTCTTTCCATTTCTACGCATTTTCTTTTGGAAAAAGTCTATACTTTGCGGTCATTTAATGTTTTGATGCCGTAGACCATAATTAAAAGTGTTTCAGAAAATTGAGCTTGCTCACTACTAAGGATGAAAGTTATCTCTCTCACTATGGCCGTGGTCGTTTCTGAAAGTAGGGAAATTTCATTTTTGTATTTTCATTTACAAGGGATTCGCTAAGAAAATACCTATGCTTATAAGCATTAGTTCATAATATCTAATAGTCACATTATTAGATATTTGAGGGAGAATTATTGCGTTTGGGGTAGACGTTGTTTTTGTTTTCTTTTCTCCTAAAGATAAACTCTCAGTTTTCCACTCGAGATTTTATTGTCAGTTCTCCTAAAGTAATGTTATATTACATCTTGATTTAGAAAACCCATATGATATCACATAGGTTTATTTTATTTTGTTTAGTAAATTTTCACTGAACATCAGAGGTACCCCAAAGGAAGTAAATCCCAACTGAATATGTACCTCTAATATGTTGACTTTTAATGGCTCGATTATAGTGATAATATTTTTCTTTATTCTTTCATCTTTATTTTCTTGAATTACCACTTGGTTAAAATTCATTTATGATTAGTAATTTTCTAGGAATCATTGTCCTAGAACAGAGTGACTATCAAGATCCCATAAATCATATTGACTTTAAAAAAATCTTTTTTGTTAATCACTAGACAAAAGGCCAATATTCACAATTAAAAAAAAATCTGCTATCGATTCACAGAATTCAACAATGTCACCAAAAAATACACATACAGGGAGTTCCCTGATGGTGCAGTGGCTTAAGGCTTTGGCGCTGGCACTGTCAGTGCTGCGGCCTGGGTTCGATTCCCAGTCAGGGAGCTACCCACATACCAAAAAGCAAAAAAAAAAAAAGGAAAAAAAAAAATACACATACAGCATGTGTATATGTGTGTGTGTGTGTGTGTGTGGGTACGTATGGAGGTATATGAAAGCCGTAAGACCAAACAGGCAAATGACTGAAAAAGACAACAGAATGACTGAGAAATACACGAAACGATATTCAACAGCCCGACACTAAAGAGAAATACCAATGCAATCAACTAGGAACTATTTTCTAAAAATGCAAGAATAAGCTACTTGTCTTTACATACAGATAAACTCTGTGTGTGTGTGTGTGTGTGTGTGTGTGTGTGTGTGTGTAGTTTGAAAAGACTGAATAAACGCCTGTGATATAAAATAACAATGCGTTTTGGCAAATCAAATACTCTTTTTTTTATCATTAAATGAAAGCCGTGTCGAGAGAAATAGAAGGCACAGCTGTGTCTCCTTATCTGCCGTCGAACCTGTACGGGACGGTTACGTATGAGCAGTGTAAAGCGTGTAAAGAGCTCTTCAGTGACGAGGAGCAGCCCCCGCGGGCCCCAGCGGTGGAAGCCCGGGGCCTGTCTCTCCGGTGACGGACGCCTGCCCCCGGCCTGCAGGGGCTACAAATAACGTGCTGTTAGCAGTCGAGTGGTATCGACGGAGCTATCAGCGATCGTGGATTTCCATTCTGAACTGGGGCATCCCGCAGTAAGTGGGAGCAGAAGTAATACCTTTGTGTTGAAAGATGTCAAATGCTCTGTAACGACAGGTGAAGTGCAGGCCTCGATGCGAGTGGCTGAGGGGTGCTCTGAGCGGGCAGCGGAGCAAGTGGACGGCGGACTGCACCCGTGGCGGGAAGGGACAACAGCCGCGTGCAGGAGCCTTGGGCTTCGACGCACCTTAGCGCCTTACCTGCTTTTCCTCAGGTCGGCTCTCGGCCTCGTGCTCTGCAGAGCACTGGAGGGGGCTCTCAGCACCCCAACGCTCTGGCTGCGCTCACTGAGAAACCCGAGGAGGTCAGCGACCTGCGCGGTGCAAATGCATCTTCCCACCTGGGACAGGGACAGTGCTTAGACACGTGCCGCTGCTGGACCGCCCTTCGGCCGGGGGTGACGCCGGTCTCCCCTGCGGAGCCAGCCCTGTGGGATGCGAGTCTCAAGGCCGACACTGAGACCCTGGCTGGAAGCTCAAGACAAACGGATGCGCTAAGTCAGTGGGTTAGTGCCCGCCTGCAGCACGGCCCCTGGTGTTGTAACGGGGGAAGGCAGCTCAGACAGTGCACGGCTGCAAGCAGTGGGGTACTAACGGGGCGTCCAGCACGGGATTGACGGGACTGGGCGCCTTTCGATAACGTCAGTGAAGGAAGCCGCCCGTCCGAACTAAGCGCCTCTCGCGGCCTTTATTCCGTACGCCGCTTGTTCTCCCGACGGGTGCCTCAGTTTCCCTGCGATCGATGCAATGTGTCTTCTGTCCTTTGAGCAATACGGCCTTCACTGGGCAAGGCTACGCGGACGTCTCTGTCCCCTAAGCGGCAGCCCTCTGAGCGTTTGTAACCTCGCCGGACGCTGGGGTTCCCCGTCGCTGGCACCCGTCTTTGCTTCCCAGGGACGGGAGACGGCTCCTCGTGGGGTACCTCATAACACGGCTCCGGCCATCCGCTCTCCCCGCCGGAGCCTGGCGTACAGACCCACCACAGAAGACGGATCCCGGCGGCGTGACACTCCGCGAAACCGAGACGCAGCAAGAACGCGGAGGAGGAGATGCCAAGCCTGACGCCCCACCCCACGGTAAGCAGGTATCGGCGCAACGCGGGGTCCCCAGCAGCTGGAGTCACTCCCGGGAGGCTCGCCCTCGTTGTAGAAGGTTCTTCCAGGGCGTTCACGAGGCTAACCATTCCGCACCCCTTCCTCCCGAAGACCCGGTGTCCGAATCAGATGCCGTGTTAGTCCCGGGTGCGCACGCCCGCCCGAAAGCCGCCAGGGAAGGCGCACTGCGCTCTGGGCACGAGCGCGCCGCTTCTCACGCAAGTGGCAGCTGAAGTGGCCTTTCGGGACCCTCCTCCGCGTCGGCGTCCTGACCCCTGCCCCTCACACCCCGGCAGACCGGGGCCCCCTCCGTCCTACCGCGACCGTCCCTCTGTTGCACGGATGTGGGACTCCAGGTGTCACTTGCAGTCGCTCTTCGATGCCCCAGGCTGACACCTGGGTCGAGAAGAGGTGCTGCCATTGTCACGAGGTTCAGTATCGGACTGTGTAGGAAGAGCCAGCGTGTCATTGGTCCGGTCACAGCGTCCCTTCGCGATTTGTTTACCCTCCCAGATGTGCATACCTGA
Organism: Lyroderma lyra; assembly: GCA_004026885.1. Taxonomy (NCBI): domain Eukaryota; kingdom Metazoa; phylum Chordata; class Mammalia; order Chiroptera; family Megadermatidae; genus Lyroderma; species Lyroderma lyra. The sequence goes on along the minus strand of PVJL010019341.1, from coordinate 3,362 downwards.
GGGGCCAGTGCGGGCTTCGGGGTACCTGCACGGGCAGGGAATGGAGGTGCGTGTCTGGACCTGCCGGGGAGAGGCGTGACGGGGTGTGAGGGCACCTCCGCCTGTCACGGAACGGGGACATTGCCCAGGTGGTAGGGAACTCGTCCCGGCAAAGGCAGTAAAGGGCCAAGAGGGCTTCTAGCAGCTCTGTGGAGCTCTCAAAGTCCAGTTTCAAGTGTGAAGTGTAAATCTCATGATTCTAGAATGTATTTTCAACCAGCTTTCGTTATTCCGTACAAATGGCATAAACATAAACATTTTTAAGTCGTTAAAGTTGCACAGAATCAGTTTGGTCTCGATTCCAGTGTCTTATAGCTCATTAACTTATAGCTCTCTGTGTCTTATAGCTCATTAACTTGCTAAGCGAACCGTGGTGATACGCCGTGCATGTCAGTGTGGTCCCCAAGTTCACAAGTTAGGGTCTCACTCCGGGAGCGTGGGGTGTGCCCGAGTGAGCAGGTGGCATTAGCACTGTCACCGAGGGCACGGTGAGAAACGGGTCCTCCAACGGCCCCGAGCTGTCAGCTCCGCGTCGCTCCTCATCCATCCTTAAGGCAGAGCGAGTTGTAGGCGAGACGCTCGGGATCCGCCTCAGCTGTCCCCATGTGATCGCTAAACACGGGTCCTTCGTTTCCTCCCAAGTCCCCCGCGTGGGTAAGAGATGTGGGAGGCGAAGGCAGCACATGTGAAAATGTGACAAGGGAAAAGAAAGCGCCCGGAACATCTTGCAAGCAGTCGGGAGGAGACAGCCAGCACCCGGGGGTGGGGACAGCGGCTCGCGGCCAGGGCACCGTGGCCTCGCGCTTGCACACGGCACAACGGTCCCCGCGCACGGCACAACGGTCCCCGCACGCGTCACAGCATTAAGCGCGGCCCCGGTGACCGTACCCAGTCAGAACGGGCGACGCCACGCAAGGCGGTTCACGCGGACACGGGCCGAGGCACTCACCCCGTGAACAAGACCCCACAGAGCACCTCTTTAAGCACAAGAGGGTGCAGGTGTCAGAGGAACAGGACACAATAGGGGACAATGACCCCCTACCCCTGATGTTCGCCCACCCCCAAAGACTGTTCTGGAACCAGCGGCTCACGGCGTCCCCCGTGCCTGTGCACGTGTCATCGCCGGCGCCGACACCTGACCGAGGAGGGCACGCGAGGCGGACGTGACAGGCTGTCCCACGACTGCTCGGCCTCCGACAGGTCAGCGGGGAGCCTGTGACGCGTTGGACAGCCCGGGCTCATCAGGTCCGCTGCTGCTTCACTGCGACACTGAACACGCGTGCAAGCACGAGCTCCTCTTACGCGGAGCGGAGCCGGCCGCCTCCGTCCAAGCCAGCCTTCGAGCGGCGCGCTGGGTGGCCGCGGGGTCCCCTGACCCACCCGCCTGTGACCGGGCCGGGCGTGCACCCCGGCCGTGTGTGAGCACTGCGTGTTTAGCGCCCAGCGCCCCGTCCCCCCATTCTGGGAGTCCTTTCCCTGTCCGTGCGCGTCGTCCCTTTGCTTCTTCATGCCCCTGGCCCAGACCCCACTGCCCACCCCTTCCACTGCTTCCCGCCCGAGGGAACTCCACCTGCAGTGCAGCCGCCCTCGCCACGCTCTGCTGTCATGGGCGCCCCGGGGGCTCGGGGCCCCGTGGGAACCAGGCCTCCCCACGGTCCGGCAGCATTGTAAAGGAGCCTCCTTCACGGAGCCCCGAGCGTAGGGGCGGGGGCTGTCGGACGGCACAGCCACGTGGTGTGAAAGCCTCGTTCCAGGGGCCGGAGGGCAACCTCACACGCGGCCGAGGCGCTTCGGTGCCTGGGGGGGAAACGTGACCCACGTGGACAACGAGTCGCTGGTGTGCACGCTGACACACCCTGTGACGACGCTACAGTAAGGCCCCCTCGCAGGCGGGGGCCGTGCGTCGGGGGGCGGTGGGGTGTGCCCCAGCTCGCTCAGGGAAGGGCTCCTGCGGGAGGAAACGCCGGAGTGGACACGTGAAATGTGAGGCGACAGCCTAAAAGCATCGGGGAGGAGCGTTGCGGCCGGGGGCAGGGCCACCAAGGCCGTGGAGTGAGCAGCGGCTTGGTGCGCTCGAAGGGCAGGAAGGGTGGCCCCGTGGCTGCAGGGCGCTAGAGGGACGAGGTGGGGAAATGGCGCCACCGAGACAGACAGAGGACGGGTCACGAGGAGGGACGAGTCACGGAGGGGACTCGAGTGGGATTCTCCCTTCTCGTCCCCCTAAGCCTTAGCACTCATCGGCCTCGTGTCCTGGCTCCAACCTGCTCACTCTTCTGGTCTGCCCCCATGCCCGTGACCCTGAGCGAGCGCTCCCGCCCGGCCCTCTGCCCCAGGTCCAGGCCTGTGGGTCCAGGAGGCCCCTCCACATCCCGCCATGTCCCACGCGGACCCCAGAGCTGCCTCTCCAAAGCAGAGCGCCTGCCGCCCGTCCCGTCTGCCCAAGGGCAGCCGTCCAATGCGGGGCCCAAGTCGGCGCCGACCTCTGTGCCTCCCCTCGCCGTCCAGTGAGCCCACTCGGCCTTCTTAGCACCTCTGTGTCCCCCTCCTCTCCGCCCGCCACAGCGGCCCCCACTCGGGTCCCCTCTCACCCCCTACCTGGTCTCCCGCCCACCCCCATTTCTCCGGTGCACTCAGGGTGAGGCTTCTGGAGGGCCCATCGACCACGCGGCCCCCGTCCGGGGTCTGTCAGTGTCCCCACCCCTGCCCCCTTCCTTTCCAGGATGAACCAAAACGGGACCTCACCGCCCTCCGGGGTCTGGCCCCTGCCCGCCGCCTGTCCAGGTCGGTTTCGTATCGCCCTGCCCGGAGCTCTGTCCCCCCAGCCGTGATTGGCCGGCCCTGACTATCCCCCTTCCCTCGGAGGTCCCCTCTCCGCCTACGCAGCTGTCCCTGGGCCGCACCTGACATGGAAAGGGGAGCCCCCGTCCCCGTTTACACGTCCCCCTCCGAAGTTCAGCCTCCCGGTGAGCGTGGATGCTGGCACAGCCGGTCCCGGAGAGAGCAGCCCTGGGCTCCGTGTTTTGGGGGGAAGAGCCCCACGCAGGAGCAGCAAAACTCTGACCGAGTTTCTGAGATGCGAGAGGGAGCGAGGGCTGCGAGGGCCTGGACGTGCCTGGGAGCCCGTCCCTCAGGGACACTCGGCGGGCACCCTGAGCAAGCCCAGCACCCTGGACGAGGCAGGAGGCAAGCACGTGAGGGCAGGCACTAGAAGGGCAGGGACGGAGCCTAGAAGGGCAGGGACGGGGCCTAGAAGGGCAGGGACGGAGCCTAGAAGGGCAGGGACGGAGCCTAGAAGGGCAGGGACGGGGCCTAGAAGGGCAGGG
>PVJL010019340.1:0-14089 GCA_004026885.1 Lyroderma lyra | reverse complement strand
ACCCTTGACTCTCTACCAGTTAACTTGAAGGTCAGAGTAAATGAGAGGGAGTCAGTTTCCCAAGGCAATTCTTCCAAGTACTCAGATAGTCTTCTTTCTTTAGAGTCTCCCAAGGAACTGGCCATATCAGGCACATTCCTCAGATGCAGAAGTAAAACAAGTTTTACTTCCCTAAAGCCAGCCTGCATGGCTCCCAACACAGGACTGCGATCTGGGCTCACATTTGAATGGCCTCATGTACAAACCTTCAGGTCTCCAGGCCTCTCCTCCTTCCTCATCTCTCCCCTTCTCCTCCTTAAGGATTTTTAGATCAGAGGTGCAGCCTCTGTCCTGGGGGATGATCCTGTTGCCTGTGGCCTTGTTCTCTGGGTGCCCTTCACAGAGAAGGGCTTCAGAAAAACTTTCTCCCTCAGTGAGTGACACAATTGTTCCTTTCCTAAACCCTTCACCAGCCTGCAGGATGGAAAAGACAGACACCTGTCTTCAGCAGCATTTTTATGCTGAGGAACTGCTTAGAATTAGCCAGTCCTCAGAGAGTGTTAGATACACTACTTCCACATCCACATCTGACTTCTGCTTCAGTCCTTGCCTTTTGAAATGCCACCTCCTTTTTCCTCCCTGAAGGCTGGCATCTTTTTACATCTGCCCATCCTGGTGGTCAGGTGCATCTCTGCACAAGAGAATTTTCTTCTTCCAGCTAAGAACCTGTAAGATTCTAAGACCCAGACATGATCAGCAAATAAAAACGTGAACCAAAAATACCTTCAGTCACCCAAGGGAAGCAGAAGTCCAGTGGATCCAGAATTACTGATAAAGACAAGGCCTAAGAGAGGAGGGCAGAAATAACCAACAAGTATTGGTGAAGGAGCTGGGCCTGGGCACTGGTCTCTGTGAAGTGTGGCTTGCTGGAGAAATGCCCTGGCTGATGTAATCTGTAGAGGTCCCTTGACCAGCACCCAACCCCCTTCTCTCAGGGAAAGCCCTGTTTGCCTTTGAACACATCACCACCCACCTACTGCTGCCCTGTTATTTCCAGGGATCTATAGGCGGGAGGCAGATAACTTAAAAATGAATGTTTTTTAGTCTGTAAAGGTGTGTCTAGCAGAAGAACCCCCTTTTTAAATGGAATGTAACCTAAAATAGTTCTATCCTAGCATTGGGTTTCTCAACATCTGAAAGTAAAGAACCATCTTCCCAATACCTCCCACCCCAATGTCTCTAGCAATGCACCACACAAGCACAAGTGCACACACACACACACACACACACACTCCACTCCTGTAGCTAGCAACTCAAACTTTGGCCACATCCAGACATACTAAATCAGAGACTCTGGGGGTGGAGTTCAGTGATTCTTTAATTACTTGGAGAGCTTATTAAAACACAAATCCTTGGCCTCCACGTCTAAAGATTTTGACTCAGTAATTCTGCAATGGGAACTAAGAATTCTCATTTATATCAAACTCCCAGACAGTGCTGATGGTGCTGGTCCAGTGAAAAGTTCTGGTGTAGGTAGTCTCCCAACTGCCTCCAGGACACAGATTTCTTCTATAAACTAAGTGGTAAACTGTGTGCAAAGATCACTGCAGGACCAGGATCAGAAGGGGAGGAGGTATACACAAAAAGAAGCAGAAGGGAAAGAAATCTGGTATGAGAAGCAATGCCTGAAAAACAGACTTGTTCTTTCTCAGCAAACTTTATCAAGACTTCTCTTTCTTGTTATTCCCATTTCCCTGCTTCTGGTCCATATTAGTAACCCACTAATTAATGCCTTGTGATGGAGAACCACTAATAGTGTCGCATGGGCCTTATAAAAATGATGGTCCCACAAAAGGATTAAAAGATCCAAGGACTTGGGCTGCCGGATCTGGGGACATCTTGCCTCTGGCATGTGGTCCCCACTTCTCAGACTCACACACCAGGATCACCTAGTTAAGCACAGATCACTGGCCCCAGCCCCAAAGTCTCATGTGGGGTAGGGCCCTGCCTGAGAATCTGCATTTTTAATAAGCGTGTGTGATTCAGATGCTGCTTGCTCAGGGACCCCTTTCTAGAACCGCTGGTGGGAACATCTGAGACAACACTAGAGGTCGCTTAGAGTCATTTGGACCAGCAGCCAGCCAGCCTAGTCCAATTCTGGAAAAGGTAAGTTGCTTCCAGCCCAGCACAAACATACAGGGACACACCTGAAGCTCTCTCTGTCGTCAGCTGTCTCAGACATGGGAGCCAGGTGTTGCCCACAAACGGACGCAGCAGTGCTTGGCGTGTGGGAGCCTTACTGTCCAGCTTGCACGTTTCCTCACTCACAAAGTCGCCGTAACCCTATTATAACTCTGTTAAATTTCTATCTTCCTCTGAACATCACATGTGTCCTGCTCTTTGTTATGGAGGCGTCACCCTTTCATACCATTTGCCAGAAGACATGAAGTTTAGTCTCCTCTGCGAGTGGGTGGTCCCAGAAATGCGTGTCCCCTCGATTTGACCTCCTGTGGCCTGGACTCGGGGTTTGTTGAGGAAGAGCTACCGCCTGTCTCACGGTGTCATTCTCTCTTCTCTCCCCCTCCCCTCCTTCCATGTGCCCTTGCTGTCTGCTCCCCCACCCCCAGTGCATTCCCAGAAACAGAACAGACAGACCTGTGTCCGGAAGAGCCTCATCTGCGCCTTTGCCATGGCCTTCATCATAAGCGTCATGCTGATCGCGGCCAACCAGATACTGCGGAGCGGCATGGAGTAGCAGCCTCCCGCCACCTCCCTGCGTCCCCAGCTCACTGCGCATGCGCATGCCCTGCGGGCAGACTGTTCCTCCTCCAAAGTAGATACAAATGAGAAGACATGGCACAGTTCAGTGAAGAACCCAAGATAGCAGTGCAACCCGTGTTGCAAAGCCACTTCACCTCCTTGGCAGGGACACAAAAGGGCTGTCTTCAATGCTTTAATGGTTTTGTTTCATAATGCAATAAATAGCCCTGCAACAACTCTGAAGAGAAACTTCATTTTCATCTCCTCATCCCAATGGCCATCCAGGCTGATGGTGTAAGAGAGCAAGAGAAAGGCGTGAGCTGTGTCATCACCTCCTCGCCCCATTCTTTTAACCCAGAGGGCAGCCTGAGACCCCGTAGGGCAACCCTCAGTCCCAAGGGGCTGACTTTGGGGTTGCTGCAGAAGAGGGAGTTCTCTATCCACCCTGGCTTTTTTCCCTCCACCCAGTAGAATCCTCCCAAGGCTGAGGAGAAAGCCATCGGATGGGATGCAGCGCCTGGCAGCCTGCTGCTGCCCCCCTTCGCTTCCATTCTTACTGCCTTTTCTACAGGACTCTTGTTGGCAGAGGTGGGAGCTCTCAGTTTCCATCTGCACTTGGCTTTCTGTTCCTAGAGCCCATCGCGCACCAGCATTTTGGAATCTGCAGAGAGCCTTCCTCCCAGCTTTGCTGCCTGTTCTGCCATTAGAGAAAAAAGAAGCATAATTGTGGGCATCTCTATAACATAGACGTGTAGACAGACAGACATTTGGCTTCTTTGTGTGTGACACCATTCTTCCCTAATTGCTTACTCCTGATATAAGCTTGTCCTCCAACACACGTCCCTGCCTCTTGGGGGGCAGGAGAGGTAGTTTGGGGGTTGGGGGACTGAGATTGGTGGTGAGGAGGTGTTGCATCCCACACCCCAGTCGTCCAGTCGTGGAGCCTGAACACATCTCCATGCTAGAAGACCTCTGTAAGTTAAGGTGCTCGTGCATCTTACCTTTTTCTCATCTTATGGTTTGCTGTGTTAGTTAGTCTTCCCCAGATAAAAAGAGAAATACAGTCCAGAGTGGAAACATGGAAAGATCAAACCACTGTATTTTACATAAGATCCTGCGACTGGACTGACTCATGTTCATGAGGGAAAAAAAACAAAAAGATATTAATAAGCTTAGCCAGTACAACAGGCCATTTACTTCTGCCTGCTGAATACTTCTGTTGGGGAAGGGAACAGAATCCAGCAGTCTGTTTTCAACACCATTTCAAGTCTGTAATTTCCTGACTTTTCCTAGATGTCATACCAGCCACCACTGTTCATTCAAACTGGCATAGTCTGATCGGCCAATAAGCTTTTAATGTACTATTTCCCTTTGTACTTTTCCAAGATCGGGCCTTTATTTCTGTAATGGAATTGTCTTGCTCCTTTTTCCTTCCATTGCATCCGAAAGCGACATGCTTCCCCGCCCCCACCCTAGCTTTCCCGCTTGCTTCCAGCATTAAGGCGCCAGAATCTTTTCTCCTCACCGCAGCCAGGTAGGTTTTTTGGTGCCCTGTGTGCTCCTGAACCCGTCCTCTCGGCTTCCTCCCTACTGCCGTCTCAGACCTGGAGCATTCGAAGTCTCCGTTTAGGGCCTTCTTCCAATTCACCTCTGCAAGAACTTCAGCCAGCAGCCTGGGGGCAGGGAGAGGAACCTCCCCACTGTGGGAGACCATGCAAATATTCATGACGAGCACAAGAAAATTTAGGGTTTGAGCCATAGTAAGAGGAGGAAGCAGGTGTGAGCTGCCGAAAGCCCAGGGTTTTGAGAGTCTCTCTGTGAAAATGCCTGAGGTTCTGTACGTCCAGTCCAAGGAAGGCAGCAGCCTGCCTGTCCCGTGTGCTCACCCTGCCCTGCCACAGTACACCCTGCACATCTGCCTCTCCTCTCTCTCCCCTTGCCACAACCCCTCAGGATCAGAACCCTAAACAAAAACAGGTCCAAACACAGAATACTAATAGGACAATTGTATCATTATCTCCTGCCCAATGCACTTGGCCTTCCCTCTTTCAACTGCCCTTGGGTGCAAGGGACCCCCTGAACCCCTAGACCACATCCTACTGGGGAGGATGTTACAGGACCCTAAGGAGATTGCATAGAAACCCCAGGGTGATTCTTAAAGACCCTGCCCCATGAGAGGGGATTGCAATGCTGCAGGGGAGGCTGGACTTGAGGGCTAAAAATGAGTCTTCAAAGGCTACTTTTCTGTAAGTTCTTCTGCCTCCCCAGGGACCCTGAAAGATGTGAGGGTCAGCCTTCATTGAAAGACAGATTAGCCACCATGCAGGAGTGGACATTCACAAGGAGCCTGGAGAGACCCCAACAGCCTGTTCCTTACAAAGTTCTTCGCATCCTCTTCCTGAAGAGGACTCCTTTCCTTTCTTCCAGTTGCCCAGTGACCAGAAAGCCAGTCATCCTACCCAAGAGAAAATCTAGGAGACTGCATCCCTTGTGGGGTTGCTAGGGACAGAGTACATCAAGAAGCCACAGAACTCTCCTTAATGGGCTAGAAGTTAACCTCCACGGTAACTCACATTTGGCACCCACAGCCCACAGTGTATGGGGACAACCCAGAGCAGTAGCAGGCTTTGGAGCTAATAGCTTGCCCTGGTGACTTGCACCCTGGCTGCTTTGCCTGGACAAGTCTGTCAAAAGAGTTGGGCTTTTTTGTCAGGTAGTTCACAATACTGATTCCCACAGCTTCTCCCCCAGTCCTGTCCACACCAGTGTTACTCAAGGGCCCCATGCCCATGAGCACCTTCCACACAGGGGTTACGATGTTCATGGAAAGAGACCCCAGAAGATCCTGGTCCCCTGTGAGCAAGGTGTGACACATGGCCCTGGCAGGAGGTGACCTCTGCAAGGATGGAGATGGAGGACCCCACCTCTTTCTCTGTGCTCTCAGCTAATAGATACAGGCGTCTATTATGAGGTGGCTGAGTGACTGGCAAACTGAGCTTGGCTCATTCTTGTCCCAAGAATTGGTGCCCTCCAGACCACGCTGTGATGATCAAGGAGGCATTTTGCTTGTAAGATAAGAGATATAGACCCTGAAGCCCATGGCCCACAAAGAAGCTGTCACCCATTAGTTCAAAAGCAGGCAACGCCCCCAAACAGGACCCAGCAAGGGAAATATGAGCAGTGGCTTCCAGAATGTGCGTGGGTCCCATGTGACCAGTCTGTAAAAGAAAAAAAAATGGATGTTGCCATGGCAACCTTTGCATTCCACCCTGGGTTTGCCAAGGCACGCAAAAATAGGGAACATTTTCTTAAAGAACACTCGAGTTCTGCCTGATTGCAACCTGACTCCCTAAGTCCATATCCTGCTGGTAGGGAAAATTACCCTCAAAATACCTTGTGGTTTCTCTGCCTTTTCCTTCTTGTGTTTGAACCTGCCTTTCCAATTGCTCAGGAGAACAGGAGCTGCCTGTGAACCAGGTGGTGTCCTCCCCAGCCCCCTCCTTCCCCACCTCCCAAGTCCCAGAGCAAGGACCCCCTAATCTGGGCAAAAAGTCAGAAATGTCATCTGGAAGGCAAAATATGCATATATTTTAAGCCTCAATCTTTAAAGGCATCTGTTTGCCTGTTAAGAACCTCTCCCACAAGCCAGAAATGTGAACTGAAGTGAACTGAGGTCACATGTGGTCTTAGGCAATCTCAGTCATTTCAGAAGAAGTTTGTAGGTGTTTTATTTGCAGAGAACGAGATGTGTACTGTGAATCTTCTTTCTTGATACCTGCTTCTGCCTCAGAGTTTACATGGCAAATGGTCTGCTTTTTATAGTTAGCCAAAAGAACCTAGTGAAAGACGGCAAACTCACTTTGACAAAATGCCCCTGCTAGCCTCCCATCCACAGAATCATAAAGTGATATATCTAGGAACTGGGAGAGAGACATTTATCTTTATTCCAAATGCCGTCTCTATGCATTAAGTCCAGACTCAGGTCATAAATCAAATAAAGTTTTGCTCTTCACAAATACCTAGAGCCTTCCTCGGAGCATAAGAAGGCATGCCCAGAAGAATAAGGGTGTGACCACCCAGCACAGTCCCTGGAGTGCGCTGGCCTGGCCGTGGGGAGCTGCATGTCAGAAAACCCTGTTCTGCTGTGCCCTTGCTCTCCATCCTTGTGGAAGCTGCTGAGCTCTGCTCCTCCTGACTGCAGGTCTGCTACCATGGGTCATTTTACTGCACTGATTATTTCTCCAAAGACCCAACCATGTTACTCACCCTGATCCCTGAGATATGGAGAAGGTCTAGAACCTGACCACCAAAAGGAGGCACCCCTTTATGGCATCATCTGTAGTGCCATAGTGATGTCAATGGACTGAGTGTAAGCTTTGGCACATATTGGTTGTATTGCTGGGAGGACTACAGTGTGGCCTTCCCTGGAGAACATCTGTCTGAAATGACTTCAGATCAGAGCTTTCTCATGGTCTCTTCAGTGACCCCATGGGGCTAAAAGTTCATAATACAAGGGCCTTGCCATAGCCATTCGCCTTTGCCACCTCGTGGTTTCCACTCCCCCAGAAGAAAAAATAAATCTCTCAGAAAAAGAAAAGGAACAATGTTCAGCAGCTAAGGTTTTCCATTTGAATTATTTAAAGCGCAATGGCAGAATAGAGGAGGGTTTGGGCTGCCTCTTGCAGACCCTGTCTCCATGACAATTTAAATGTCAGAACTGTTCAGCTTCACATCATACTTCCTTTGGCTAAGTCACTCAGGGGACTATCCTCAGTTAAATGGCCTTGCCAGACACATTTGATTTGGAAAAATAAGTTCAAGTACACAAACCAGCCAAGCACTCTATGCTCATTGCTAATGTGCGTGCTTATTTTAACAGTTATGGTTTCTACTTAATATTGGTTTGGGGCCCTTTGTATACAGCCTGAAAAGGTATGATAACAATGTCCACAAAGCCTTCGATGGAAAATTAACTCGCTTCAGTTGGCTTGAAATATAGCCACAAGAATCAGGTTTTGCCAGTCCCACAAAGACAGACCTTTAAAACTAGAAATGACTCGCCCAGCCTCCTGCTTCCTACCCCTACCTTGGGTAGCTTGTAAGCACACATACCCCTCCCTGCTGGCGTAGCCCTCATCCACCTCTTCTCCTTGAGCATGACGGATTGGCTTTCAAACTGATGCTTCTGACACTGTTAGACATTATTGTCCAAGTGAAAGGATGCAGAGGCAGGAATTTTCCAGGCGTGTAGATTCCAGAGAATGCAAATTTCAAGTATGATGTTGCTTCATCCCTGGACCTACGAGAGAGAAAAAGTTTCGAAAGGGCTGTAGAGGCTTGTCTCTAAACGTTTTCCCTGTACATCTGGCCTACTTTGGGAGCAGACAGGGAATTGAGTGTCACAGGGCTGCTCGCTGTCAACCTGAACCCAATGATATGCACTGAAAACTTCAAGAGGAGGATGGTAGTTTGCCTTTCCTTGAGGGGATGCTGACATCTGTCCAGCACAAAATTCCTCTCCCAGGGCTCTCTGGGCTCAGACCTGTTGCACTGAAGTCAGGAAAGCAGAGTTTGGAACCAGACAGCACTAACCCCTGGGAAGGAAGCTGGACCCCAGATGCCCCTGCCACGCACCAGCCAGATAATTTTGAGTGACTTCCCTTCTTGGCCTCAGGTTTCTCATCTCTAAAGCAAGAGGAGAGGTAAACCCAATAACCCAGAAAATTCCTCCCGCTGTGAATCTGTTCGTCTGAAACAAATTAAAATGAATGCCGGCACTTGAGAGGGTCTCTATGTCCCGTGTGAATTGCATCATGGACTGGCAGTTTCTTTTTTAACACAAGTTCCAAGAGGCAGTTATAATAAAGTGTCTCTTTTGGTGTGCATTGTCTATAGATGAAATAATGCAAATTGGATTATGTCAAATGTGTTGTGTCTTACCGGCAAGAGGTTTTATTTGCTTCATAAGGTCTTGCTGATTCAAGGGAGCATCAAGGATGTGTCCTGGCTGAGCCAGTGTGACATTAAGAGGATTTGATCACCTTACCACAGGTCACATAAATCAGAATACATGCAGAAGTAAGGTAAAACAAAGCCAGGCTCCAGGAAAAGATGCTTGTTTCTTCACCTGAAAGAGCCTCACAGAGCTTCTAAATAGAGAGCACAACTTCTGGTCATTTCTTTCTTTCCTTTGTTTTCTGGCTATTGAAACAACAGTTCGAGTATATGTGATTATGGTTTGTAATGATTTGCAACACTGCAGAAGGAAGAGAGTCACAATCTCTGGTGATTGTCAGAAATCAGATGGGCAGTCTGGGGAGACGAGCTGCCTGCGATAGTCCTTTAGCTGGCTGATGAGTGATGCTGAGCACAGGGGTCTGCTTAGATGTGGTCCGGCTACGATGAGGGGCAGAAGGCAGGAACAGAGGGGCTGCCGGAGCCACAGAAGTCTCCAGTCTTTCTGCCCCCTGACAACATTAAATCATAGATTTCCATCCTGTTTTCTCTTTGTTTTCCTTGCGAGCCCTGCTTGCTGTTCTTACCTGGAAAGACCTAGGTTGGCCAGGAAAGGCACTTTCAAGTTCCTGGTGGAAATTTAATGTCAGTGTCTCTCAGCTCCCTTCAAGGAAAATCAAAGAATATTCTTTCTTTCTGACCTGGAAATCAGGTTACAGGGACCCTCGATTGACTTCTTCATGTGGTTTGATTTCCTTCCCCAATTCTGAATCCAGGAAGACGTTATTTCTCTAAGGATTAACCAAAAACAATGCCCTTGGAGGGAAAACAGACAGAACAATCTGGTCAGGAGCGGGCTGGCAAATTGTCATCTATTGGGATGGGGGGTCACTGTGATCCTAGGGGTCATTTCTTCTCAAAGCACGGTAGTAAATGGCTGGATGCAAATCAGAGTGCAGCTGAGGACTATTATAACCAAGATGACTGGAGCTTGGCAGCTCTCATATCCAGAACGCGCCATGAAAACTGTAATCCTGGGTCACAATCTTCCCATTTTACCTCATTCTTGTTTCATTTTTTTCATTCAGGATTGGTTGATGATTTATGCTATTAACTGATGAGAGAGTCAGCAGACCAGTCAAAAGAAAATCTCTATATAAAATGTAAATATTAATATAAATGAACTTGGCATGCAACTTACTGATCCAATGAAGCATATATTATTAATATGTTATCTTAGTGTATAAAGGAAAACTGACTGCCATATTTACCAAATGTTTTCTCTAACCAAACCTGTCTGTAAATATATAATCTGTATAAAAAAGAGTCTAATTTACCATTATTTATGCAATAGAAAAAAATAAAAGTTTTTTTTTCTTTTGATGAGAGATTCAGTTCATTATCTGTGGTATGATTTGCAAATGAGTCATGAACTTCATTCCTGTGAACCTGAAGGGTGACCGGATCTGTTGGGGTGACAGTCTGGCATCTCCCCGCTTCCCAGCAGCAGCTGAGGCAAAAGCAGTGGGGGATCGGGTCCTGCGGTGGGGCTTCAGTGGGGAATGATTGACCTAAGTGGTAATAAGCTGCCTGTGGAGCGTATGGTGAGAGACATGAAACATCTTCTGGCCAGGGAGCAGACAGTGTAATTAGGAAAACTCCGCAGACACTCCAGCTAATGGTGTCATCCTCTTGGGGTTCCATTTGGCAAATTCTTTGGAACATTAGCATTCAGGCATTGCATAATTTTTGCTTAAGCATGTGGAATTTGAATTTCTTGGACATAGGGAAAAACACCCATTCACTTCTATCAATAAGGAAATAAAGGAGACCAAAAACATAAGTGACTTGATTAAGGACAGTACAGTAGTTGAGACCCTGCTCAAATGCAGACCAGAAATTTCTAAGCACCATGAATGCACGTCATATTTACTTTTCAGTCCTGTTGTCACACATTTTTCTAAATATCTTGTACTTAAGCCAAACATCTGAATTTTCCTGTGAGTAGCTCTCCCAGGTTCTCCTAAGGTCCTCAATTTAAAAAATGTGTTGCAGTGTATATACCTGCTTAGGAGAAATTAATGAAGTGAAATCACTAAGCATTTGTTATTGCTTAAAAATCCTAAAAATAGAGTATTCTAGGCCATGTGTTTTTCTCTCTGTTAAAGGGGCCTCTGGAAAATTCTAGTGATAATAACTTGGATATTATCCTCTCTGATCTGGGTTTTAAGACTTTTTAGAAATGATAAGGGATCATTTAGTTACGAATATTCATTCTCCTGGGGTACTTACCCCAGCAGGAAGTGTCTTGTAAGACAGAAGCCCACACACACATACAGGTCATGGACAAAAGAACTGAAGTCTCTGACCTCTGACTATAGAGATAACCATTTAGAAGCCTGAAGATGGGGAGTTCCCTGATGGTGTAGTGGCTTAAGGCTTTGGTTCTGGCACTGTCAGCGCTGCGGCCTGGGTTCGATTCCCAGTCAGGGAGCTACCCACATACCAAAAAGCAAAAAAAAAAAGGTGTTTGTAGAAGCCTGAAGTCTCACTGCGCAACATTGGCCCAAACTAGATAATATCCAAGGTAAAACAAAGCTTGCTGTTAACACATGAACATATCTTAATCCTGGTGAGATTTTTCATAATTTTGCTAAGATGTGAATTTCAAAGACTTTTTTTCAGATAAATATTTGTCAGTGGTCCAGCCATGTGCACAACTAGAAGGTTGTGCCCATCACTTTTACCAATTCTAGAAGGGTCTACCTGTATTGTAATATGTATCTTGGCCTTGACTGGCAAAGGATTGGTGCCTGGGCTGGTTTGAGCACCTGAGGCCATGTTTCCAGGCCTACCTGACACTCGCTGGATTTATTTCACCTCAGCACACCTGGTCTTTAATCCCTGGGCAGCAGGCCAGGAAAGGAAGCAGCTATGCTACAGCCTATCCTGGTAAGCGTCCCTAGGTGTTGCAGCATCACACTTGGGTCATGCTCTAGCCCCCAGATGCAGGTCAGTGTGTGGCCAGAAGGCTTTTCTGGCTTAGGAGGTTGTCATTGCCAAGGTGTGTAAGCAGGGCAGGTTTCAGTGGTGGTACAACCAGCTGAAAAAACACACATGGAACCAACGTACGGGGACCATAAACAGGCCAGCAAGCAAGCCAATCTATTGTGCACCTGGGACTATATACACATATTCAAGCAAAAGTGGCATCTTGCCGCATCTGCCCAGTAGCAGTTGTTTAGGTTTTCATGGTTACATAAGGCGGGACATGCACAGTAACTGTCAGCCCCAGGAATCCCTCAGCCCCAGACAGGGACTGATTATGCCAAGGTCAAGCCTCGGCAGCGGGCCTGGCTGTAACCCTTTACAGTGGGCCTGACTGTAATTTTTTACAGTGGGCTTGGTTTTAACACTTTGGGGACTGACATTCCATCCCTATAGGGCCGTCACATGGGACTCTGTCTATAATGTATATCCTTGAGCCCATAGCCCACAGCAATAATATAGGGCACAGCAAAAGACTAACAGACTGCTAGCAATAATCACTAGGATCATTAGTACCTCCGTGTCCATCACGGCTAGGGCTGTCTAAATGTGTCCAGCATGATCTGACATACATACACAACATCCCACGTGTAAAATAGCACAGATGCCACATTGGGAGGCTGTCAATAAATCTAAAGCCATCTGATTTTGCAGCACAACGTTACACATTTGTGCTGTTTCATCTAATAACAGGCTTAAGGCCTGTTTAGTAGCATTTAGGGCTTGAGCTGTGTGCACTGCTAAAGCTTCTACTTGTAATTCTACATCTATGACAGCAGCCCCTGGCATGGCCAGAGCAAGAGGGTAGAATCACCAATTGGCCCTATGTTGGCAATGCCAGTGGTGATACAAGGCATCCCAGTTAGTAGGCAATTGAGAAAGGGTCATCAGTGCTCGACCAGCAATGTAAGGGTGACCCCATGTACATCGGCCAGTCCAATTTGCAGGTAAATAAGGCCATCTGTGGTGTCCATAAACCCAGAGGTATCCAGCTGGAAGGATATCTGTGGGATGAACACCAGCATATTGGGCTCCATTCCACCACGTGCAAGGGGTCAGCACGTGAGTGTTGTTTTGACATTAGTGTGGGGGTACCCAACAAGTAGTGTGGTTAGTGGTTGAGCAATGTTCTATATATAACAGGACTTGATCCCATAGTTCCATATGTCCCCCAACCATCTAGTCATTGCATAACCAAACAGAGAAAGTTGGTTATCATGGTTCTTGTGGAGCAAGTTGTCCACTGCCTGGTGCCGTTGGTCTCATTCAGCAGTGCTGCTCCATGTACGTGACTGCGTCCAGTTGTGTAGGGAAGCCGGATGGATCCGCCATGGAAGGCCCTCAGCTGCCTCCACCGGTGTTTCCGTGCAGATCCAGCAGTGGGAAACATGGTGCACCTGAGCAAACGTATGTGCCCAGGACAGGGTACTATTGCCTGCCGTTAGCCTGGGCGGTAGGACAAAGCAGGTAGTGACACCATTAAAGGAAGATCTTTACCCTCAGGTAAGATACAGGCAATGTGTCCATCTTGTGACAACAATGTGTCTGGTAAGGGCTTCGCCCCTGGCCTAAGGCTTCACCCTGGCCTATGATACCAGACTAGTTCCCCAAGAGTTTGGGGCCAAGGCTGCTCTAATGGGGTGATAGAATACAAACGAAGGGGCCAGAGGGCAAAGGCAAATAAATGTTCCTTTTGGTATGGGACCTCTGACCCTCTCTGGTAGGGTCATCTGTACAGAGAGAGGCCAGCACCCAACCACAGTTTCAAGATCAATCCTTCCTTGAGTCTAGCACCCCAAGGTCCTATCAGAGCCAGCCAAGATTCATGGGAGGCCCAAGTGGTCCAAGACCTTGACCACGAGGCTTATTTTCCTGGTGCCAACGAGTCAGGAGCAGGGAGGAGTAAGACCCATTATATATTTTTGGCACAATGTGTGGGTCAGCAGGGTTAGGACATATTTTCAAAAAATGGGGTGACCCTTGAACAACTTTGTCTAATGGGGACAAACCAGTGTGTCTGGGTTGTTCATTCAATAGCCTGACTGCAGTGGGCAGATTAGTTCTCCATTTGTATAAACTGGGGCCCAAGACCTTTAATTTTTCTTTAATAAATTATTATATCTTTCTATCATCTGTGGCTTGGGGTCGGTAAGGTACATGCAGCTACCAATCAATATCATCCTGCACTTTGTATCCAGTGAAGTGAGTTCCCCGGTCACTGCTAATTACCATAGGAGTCCCATAGGCAGCGCTCAGTTCACCAAGCTCAGCAATGGTATGTTCTTGGGTGGCCACAGCCGTAGGCCAGGCAAATCCTAACCCAGTGCCTGTATCCAGTGCTGTGAAG
>PVJL010019339.1:0-14079 GCA_004026885.1 Lyroderma lyra | reverse complement strand
CAGGGAAATGCAAATCAAAACCACAATGAGATACCACCTCACACCTGTGAGAATGACTATTATCAACAAGACAAGGAATAACAAGTGCTGGAGAGGATGTGGAGAAAAAGGAACTCTGGTACACTGCTGGTGGGAGTGCAAACTGGTACAACCACTGTGGAAGGCAGTGTGGAGGTTCCTCAGAAAATTGGGAATGGAGTTACCATTTGACCCAGCAATCCCCCTTCTGGGGATCTACCCAAAGAACTTGAATAACTTTGTGCACAAAGACTTATGTATCCCAATATTCATTGCAGCGCTGTTCACAGTGGCCAAAACATGGAAACAACCAAAGTGCCCTGCAACAGACGACTGGATAAAGAAGCTGTGGTACATATACACAATGGAATATTACTCAGCTGTAAGAAAAGATGAAATACTGCCATTTGAACAAAATGGATGGACCTGGAAAACATCATGCTTAGTGCAATAAGGCAGACAGAAAAAACAAAGAACTGTATGACTTCACTCATATGCGGAATATAAAACTGAAAGCAAAGAGAAAAGGAAATGAACAAACAAATAACCCATGGACACAATCAATAGTTTAATGTTTATTTGGGGACGAGTGGGTTTGGGAGGGGAGAAAGGGGAGGGGGTGGGAAGGCGGGGAAGCTAAATATAAGGTAATGGAAAGAGAAGTCACATGAGGTGGTGAACTTGTTGTACATCAAATTAACAATGCACTGTAGAATTGTATGCCTGAAACCTATATGGTCCTTGCTAGCAGATGTCACCCCAGTGAGTCTAACAATAAAAATGAATTAAAAAAAAATCACAGAGAAAGAGATGATTCTCAAGGCAGTCAGGAGAAAAATACTATAACCTTTAAAGGGAAACCTATTAGGCAATCATCAGACTTCTCAGCAGAAACTCTATAAACCAGGAGGGAGTGAAATCAAATATTAAAAATATTAAAATAGAGATATTTACAGCAAAGAATAAATAAATAATCCAACAAAATTATCCTTCAGTTATGAAGGAAGAATAAAGACCTTCTCAGACATACAGAAGCAGAGGGAATTCTCTAGCACAATGCTAGCATTTCATGAAATACTGAAGGAGGCTTTGACCTAAAACAAAACATGAGAATAAATGGGAAAGAGCTAGGGCAATAAAAAAGCAATTAAAAAAGAGATGAAGCAATGGCCATTGGAAATCCTCATATATCAGTTATCACCCTAAATATGAATGGATTGAACTCTCCAATAAAAAGGCACAGAGTAGCAGACTGGATTAAAACAACAACAACAACAAACCCATCCATATCCTGTCTCCAAGAGACACCCCTCAGCCATAAGGACAAATACAGACTCAGAGTGAAAGAATGGAAAACAATACTGCAAGCAAATGGCATCCAGAGAAAAGCAGGAGTTGCCATACTGATATATGCCAAAACACACTTCAGGATAAAAAAGGTAACAAGAAACAAGAATGAACATTTCATAGTGATAAAAGGGACAATATAACAACAAGAAGACACGACACTCATTAATATTTATGTCCTGGACCAGGAAGTACCAAAATATACAAAGCAACTACTAACAGATCTGAAAGGAGAAACTGACAAAAACACAATTATAGTAGGGAACCTAAACACCCCCTTAACAGCCATGGACAGGTCAGTCATCCAAATAGAAAATAAATAAGAAAATATCAGCTTTAAATGATACATTACAGGTACTGGGCATAAGATATTTACAGGACACTTCATCTGACAACAAAAGATTATATCTTTTATTCTAGTTCACATGGAACATTTTCAAGGATAAATCATGCTGGGACACAAAAGTTGCCCCAGCAAATTCAAGATGATTGAAATCATACCAAGTGTATTTTCAGACCACAAAGCTTTGAAATTGGAGGTCAGAACACAACAAAATGGCAGCATGAGAGAGACCTCCAAAAAACTCTTCTGGAGATTACAACTAATAAAACACCTAAACCTCAACCAAGGAACCTCTGCACAATGCACAATTATAAAGAAACCCACTTGTTGCATTAAGGCACCTGCAGGTGGGCAGAAGGTTAAACAAAAGAGAAATAAAAGGGGAAGAGCGAAGATGCGGCCACACGTGGGTCCTCCTTTGGAACTCTACTGCTGTGGGAGGGAGAAGGAAGAAGGTGGTGGGAGAGTGCTCCAGGCCTCACTCAATCCATGGGACAGAAGAAAGGAGACCCATAGGTGGGGCATGAGATACCGCAACAACCTCACTTTGGCCCCAGAAGGTGCAGACTACTCTACAAAATGCAGCAGCTGGACTTCACTCTGGGTCCCAGAGGAAGGGGAACAACTGGGTGGTAAGAAGCCACAGCGCAAATGTTCTGGCCAGAAGGAGAAGGAAAGAGGGAGCTGTGTGGGCACAGCCCAGAACCAGCCGGTCTGAAAGACCAGCATACAGGACAGCTGGCCCCAATGTTCAGGGTAGAATCTGCATGTGGGGCAAACCTAGAACAGAAAGGCGCAATCACACCCAAATTCCCTCCATGACCCCTGAAACCAAAGGAAAAAAAAAACAAAGCTGCAAATGACCTTCCCTTACAGACCTCTACCCAACCAGTATCAGCAGCCAATTCCAAACAGCAGTGAGGGTCCAGAGAGGCTGCAAATATGAGAAACCAGAGAAAGGCAGCTAAAATTAAAGAGATGGGGACAGATGCCCCATCAGAAACAGAGCTCAAAACAATGATTATAAAAATGCATAAGGAATGAATGATAATTTCAACAGAGAGATAGCAAGCATTAAAGAAGATTTACAAACTATTATAAAGGACCAGAGAGAGATAACAACTACATTAACTGAAATGAAGAATGAAATAAAAGTCACTAAACTAGATAAAATAGAAGTACAAAGCAGTAATTTGCAGGAAAAGCCAGCTGAAAACACCTAGTTAGATCAATTAGAAAATTATTTCAAAAAAAAAAAAAAGGAAGATGCATTGAGGTTTCTCTGGGATTATCTCAAACATAAAAATATCAGAATAATAGGTGTGCCAGAAGGGACAGAGTTTGAAAAACAAGGGATCAAGAAATTATTTGAAGAGAAATAATGACTGAAAATTTTTCTAACCTGCTGAAGGAAATAGATACACTAGTCCAGTATGGACAGAGAATCCCAAACAAGATGATCCCAAACAGAACACACTGAGACACATCATAATTAAAATGGCAAAAGGTAAAGAAAAAGAGAAAATTCTAAAAACAGCAAGAGAAATGCAAGTAGTAAATTATAAGGGGACACCCATTCAACACTCAGCTGATTTCTCACCAGAAATTTTACAGGCCAGAAGGGATTGGCTGAAAATATTCAATGTAATGAAAACCAAGGATATACAACTAAGAATAATGTATCCAGCAAGGCTAGCATTTAAAGTTGAAGGACAGATAAAGAGCTTCTCAGTTAAGGAAAAGCTAAAGAAATACATCACCACCAAACCAATACTACAAAGAATGTTAGAGAGACTTCATTAAGATGGGAGGAGGGATGGGAGAGTGGGTAAAATAAGGAAAGGAATGGAGAAATTTAGTTTAATTGTTAACATAAAATTGAAACCAACAGAGAAACAAAACTCAGGGACACAGTCAATAATTCAATAGTTAACTGAGGGCAAGAGGTAAGGGGGTTGGGGAAAAGGGACAGGGACACAAATATATGGTGTTGCAAAGAGAACTGACTCTGGGTAATGAACACATAATAAAAATGCATAGAAGATGTAACATAGATTTGTACTCCTGAGAATATGTAATTTTTACTAATCAATGTCACCCCAATAAATAAAAAAATTTGGAGATCAACTGCAAAAGGAAAGCAGAGGAGGAGGGCAAGATGGCGACCAGGGAGAATGTCCCTAAATACTCTCCCAGAAAACACAATTGAATGTCCGTCCAGGAGCCAAGAGAGAAGACCCTGAGTGACACAATGACAGCTGAGAAATACACGCATCACAAGAAAACACCTGAAGGTTGGCGAGAAGGGGGAGAGCGGGAGAGAGGGGAGGGAGCAGAGACAGATCACGACAGGACCTCGTCTTTGCTGATTATCCTGGAGCAGCACAGGGCATGGGAGAGGGGAGGCCAAGAGGCGACAAGAGTGAAAGCCAGCCCAAGTAGCAGAACGGTGGGAAAACGTGGGGGAGCTGGGCCTCAGAACAGCATTTTGGGGACAGAGCTTGGGAGCCAACCTCTGGAGCTCTTGAGTAGCAAGAGGGCTGAATGAGGACTCTGAACGGCTGCAGGCTGAGGTGGGGCTGCAGAAACAGCACCTTGACTCCCAGTGCCCTTGCAGCCCACAGCACATGCGCACATGGTTCCATCCCAGGGCTGTGGTTCCTGGCCCACAGCAGAGGCGAGTCAGCTGCATTTGTGTGAACTATGACATCAGGCTCACAGCTTTGGACTTGTGGTTCACATGTGCCCAGCAACCACGCCGTATGAGCCTGCAGTCGGTCACTGGAGCAGGCCTGGGAAAAAAGGCGAATTTGATGGCATTCACCCCAGCCAGCAAGAGCAGCCTCGACCTGCATCCCGCAGCTTCCCTAGCATAGGGCAGGAGGTGGAGCTGCACCATCTGTGCTTTCTGTTGGCCTCTCCCCTCTTCTACAGTCTCCCCAATGAACTGCAGGAAGCAGAAGGACCCCTGATAGATGTGCACTGCCTCCAAACGTGGCTGGAGACCACAGAGAAGACCTAAACACCACCCCTCTCTACCAAAACTTGGCCCCCAGTGCCAGCTAGTGGCTGCCCTATAGCAAGACACCCCAAAAATATTAACCAGGGCTCCTGAGCTGTGCTGAACATAATGCCCTCATGCCAAAGAGGAAGAACCCAGCAGACAGTATGAATTCCTTCGGATCTAAAGCTGCTAAGAAAGAACATGAAAAAATATCCAGAAGAGAGTTTCACAGACCTAGAATTTTCTGAACTAAGTAATAGAGAATTTAAAGTAGCTGTTCTAAAGGCTCTGAAAGAAATGAAAACATACTGGCAGAACACCATAGCTGAAGTGAATGATCTAAGAAAGAAAATCCATGAACAAAGGAACAATTTAACAAAGACATTCAAAATATAAGGAAGATCGAGATGGAAATTCGAGAGATAAATAATACAATAAAAGAAGTGAGAAAAGAAATAACTGCCATAAGAAACAGGGCCAAAAAGATGTAGGAAAAAATTACTGATATCAAAGATTAGAATATGAAAACATCTGAAAAAGAAGAAGAGAGGGAATACAGAACAAAAAGGATTGAAAGAACTCCACAAGAACTATATGACTCCATGAGACAAAACAACATCAGCATAATAGGATTAGAAGAAGGAGCAGAGCACTATACAGAGAGAATACTCAAACAAATAGTAGATGAGAACTTTCCAAATCTATGGAAAGATCTGGAACCCCAAATTCAAGAAGAAAATAGGTCCCCTAGATACTGGACCCTAGCAGATCTTCTCCAAGACACATGGTACTAAAGATGTCAGAAACTAAAGACACACAATTCTCAAGGCAGCCAGGGAGAAAAGAATTATAACCTTTAGAGGAAAACCCATCAGGTTGGCATCAGACCTTTCAGCAAAAACTCTACAAGCCAGGAGGGAGTGGAATCCAATATTCAAAACTTTAAAAGAGAGAAACTTCCAGACAAGAATAAATTATCCAGCAAAATTATCTTTCAGATATGAAGGTGAAATAAAGACCTTCTCAGACACATAGAAGCTGAGGGAATTTGCCAGCACAAGGCCGACACTTGAAGAAATACTGAAGGAGACTCTTCTACCTGAAACAAAAAATCAGGAAAAATGGAATAAAGTTGGGGCAAGAAGAAAGAAACAAAAATAAAACAAAACAACAACAAATAAAAGCAATGGCTGCAGGAAATCCTCACATATTGATCATCACTCTAAATATTAATGGACTGAACTCACCAATAAAAAGATACAGAGTAGCAGACCAAATTAAAAAAACAAAACCCATCCTTATGCTGTCTCCAAGAGGCACACCTCAGCCATAGGGACAAACACAGACTCAGGGTAAAAAGATGAGAAACAATACTCCAAGCACATGGTAACCAGAGAAAAGCAGGAGTTTCTATACTGATACCTTACAAAATAAACTTCAGGTTAAAAAAAATAGTAAGAGACAAAGGTGGACATTACATAGTGATAAAAGGCAGAATACAACAACAAGGTTTGACACTAATTAATATATATGCTCCCAACCAGGAAGCACCAAAATATACAAAGCAACTACTAACAAATCTGAAAGGAGAAACTGACAAAGCACAATCATTGTGGGAAACTTAAACACCCCCTTAACAGCCATGGACAGATCATACAAACAGAAAATAAATAAGGAAATATCAACTCTAAACAACATGTTACAGCAATTGGACATGATTGACATTTACAGAACACTTCATCCAGCAAAAGAGACTCTACCTTTTTTTCCAGTGCACATGGAACATTCTCAAGGATAGACCATATGATGGGACACAAGAGTAGACTTAGCAAATTCGAGAAGATCAAAATCATACCAAGTGTATTCTCAGACCACAAAGCTTTGAAATTGGAGATCAACTGTAAAAGGAAAGCAGAAAAAAAAAACCACATATACATGGAGATTAAACAACAGCTTATTAAGAAATGACTGGATAAAAGAATAAATAAGAGATTAAAATATTCATAGAAACTAATGACAATAAAAACATAACATATCAGAATTATTGGGACACAGCAAAAGCAGTAATAAGATGGAAATTTATATCATTACAGCTCTATCTTAAGAAACAAGAAAAATCACAAGTAAACATCTTAGCATCCCATCTTAAGAACTAGAAAAAGAAGACCAGACAAAACCTAAAGTCAGCATAAGGAAAGAAATTATAAAAACTAAAGGAAAGTTAAACCAATTAGAGAACAGAAGGACAATAGAAAAAATTAATATTGTAAAGATCTGGTTCTTTGAGAAAGTCAACAAAATTGACAAACCGCTGGCGAGACTAATCAAAGGACGAAAGGAAAGAACACAAATCCAAAATTAGAAATGAAATGGGAGAAACTACCACTGATACCACTGAAATACTAAGGATTGTAAGAAAATATTAGGAAGGGTTTTATGCCGCTAAATTTATCAACCTAGAAGAAATGGATAAGTTTTTAGAAACTGGTAGCCTACCTAGACTGAACCAAGAAGGACTGGATAATCTAAATAAGATAATCAATAGCAAAGAGATTGAATTGACTATCCACAATCTCCCTAAAGGAAAAAGCCCTGGACCAGATGTTCTCACCAACAAGTTCTACCAAGCATTCAAAGGAGAATTAACGCCTATCCTCCTTAGACTCTTCCAAAAAATTGAAGAGGAAGCAATACTTCCTAACTCATTCTATGAGGCCAACATTACCCTAATACCAAAGCCTGGTAAAGACAACAGAAAAAAAAAGAAAACTGCAGACCAATATCTCTGATGAACACAGATGCAAAAATCCTGAACAAAATATTAGCAAGTAGAATACAACAATGCATCAAAAAGATTATACATCATGATCAAGTGAGATTCATCCCGGGAGGACAAGCATGGTTCAACATGTGAAAATCAATCAATGTGATACACCACATAAACAAAATAAAAAATAAAGACCATGTGGTCATATCAGTTGATATAGAAAAAGCTTTTGACAAGGTACAACATCCATTTATGATCAAAACACTAAACAAAATAGGTATAGAAGGAAAGTATCTCAACATAATAAAGGCCATATGTAACAAACCTTCAGCTAACATCATACTGAATGGGGAACAACTGAAGCCTATTCCTCTAAATTCAGGAACAAGACAGCAATGCCCCATCTCCACTACTATTCAGTATAGCATTGGAAATTCTAGCCAGAGCAATTGGGTAAGAGAAAGGAATAAAAAGTATCCAAATTGGGAGAGAAGAAGTCAGACTGTTACCATTTGCAGATGACATGATCCTTTATGTAGAAAATTCTAAAGACTCCACCAGAATACAGTAAAGTTGCAGGACATAAAATCAATGTACAAAAATCAATTGCATTTTTATATACAAACAAATCTTCAGAAAAAGAAATGAGAGAATACCTTCTGTGGTTGTAACAAAAAGAACAAAATACCTGGAAATTAACAAGAAAGTGATGGATTTAATGCATGGAAAACTAGAGGACACTTTTGTAAGAAATTGAAGAGGACACAAAGAAATGGAAAGATATTTTATATTCATGGATAGAAATACTTAACATTGTTAAAATGGTCATATTACCTAAGGCAGTATACAGATTTAATGCAATTCCCATCAAAATCCCACTAACATACTTTTACTAAATAGATAAAAAAATTATCAGTTTTGTTTGGAACCACAAAAGACCTCACATTGCCAAAGCAATTCTACAGAAAAAGAATAATGCTGAAGGTATCACCCACCCCAATTTCAATATACTACAAAGAGTCAATAATTAAAACTGCTTGGTATTGGCAGAAAAGCAGACCAATGGAACAGAATAAAAAATCCAGAAATAAATCCACAAATATATGGACAAATAATTTTTGATAAAGGAGTGAAAAATATACAATGGGGAAAAGAAAGCCTTTTTCAGTAAATAATGCTGGAACAATTGGAAATCCATGTGCAAAATAATGAATCTGAGCTGGGCACTGTCACCATATGCTAAAATTAATTCAAAATGGATTAAAGACCTCCACATAAGACCCAAAACAATAAGCTGTATAGAAGAAAACATGGGTATTAAGCTTATAGAGCTTGGGTTGAAAAAGGACTTCATGAACCTGATACCAATGACAAGGGAAATAAAAGCAAAAATAAATGAATGGGACTATATCAAACTAAAAAGCTTCTGCACAGCAAAAGAAACCATCCACAAAGCAAAGAGACAGCCAACTAAGTGGGAGAAAACATTTGCAAGCAATGCATTTGATAAGGTCTAATATCTAAAATATATAAAGAACGAGTATGACTCAACAACAAAAACCAAACAACCCAATTAAAAAGTGGGCAGAGGACCTGAACAGACACCTCTCCCATGAAGACATACAACTGGCCAACAGACATTATGAAAAAATGCTCCACTTAATTAGCTACATTAGGGAAACGCAGATAAAAACCACCATGTGATACCAAGTGTTAGAATGGCTATTATCAATAAGACAAGCAATAACAAGTGCTGGAGAGGGTGTGGAGAAAAAGGAACTCTGGTACACTGCTGGTGGGAATGCAAATTGGTACAACTGCTATGGAGGACAGTGTGGAGATTCCTCAGAAAATTTGGAAAGGTGTTATCATATGACCTGGCAACCTCCCTTCTGGGTGTCTATCCACAGAAAGTAAAACCTCTGGTTTGCAAAGACTTATGTACCCCAATGTTCATTACAGTGGTGTTCACGGTGGCCAAGACATGGAAACAACCAAAGTGCCCTTTGATAGATGTCTGGATAAAGAAGCTGTGGTTCATATACACAATGAAATATTACTCAGTTATAAGAAAGATGAAATATTTCTATTTGCAACAAAATGGATGGAACTTGAGAACATTATGCTAAGTGAAATAAGCCAGACAGAAAAAGCCAAGAACCATATAACTTCACTCATATGTGGAATAAAAAACCAAAAGCAACAAAGAAACAAAACTCATGGACAAAGTCAATAGTTTAGTGGTTACCTGAGGGCAAGGGGAGTGTGGGTGGGAGAGAGGAGGAAGGGAGTGGGTGAGAAGGGAGGGGAAGTCAAATATATGGTGAAGGAAAGAATGTTGACACTGGGTGGTGAACTCTTAATGTAGCACAGATAATTTGCTGTGGAATTGTACACCTGGAACCTATATAATTCTTGTTAACCAATGTCAATCCGATTAAATCTAACAATACAAAAAAACTGTGCTGGAGGCCTGGTGTAAATGTTTTAAAGAAATGAGGCTGGGGCAGGGGATTTCTGATTCATGGTGCTTGGAAATCAGGTTTACTTGGGATTTGGGTTTTGATAGGGTCTTCCAAGTGGAGTTGCCTGGGCTCCCTTAGGAGAGCAGGAGAATGGATAAACTGGGCAGCCATGAGGCAGGAGATGTCATGCAGAGAGGAGAAAGCAATTCTCTGCTTGGTATTTGGGTGGTGGGTATCTGGGCCACACCCTTGGTTCCTCGTGACTTAGCTTCTGATCAGCCCAAGCCCTGTGTCCTCATAG
Source organism: Lyroderma lyra (assembly GCA_004026885.1). NCBI lineage: Eukaryota > Metazoa > Chordata > Mammalia > Chiroptera > Megadermatidae > Lyroderma > Lyroderma lyra. The sequence goes on along the minus strand of PVJL010019339.1, from coordinate 3,834 downwards.
TCCTTGATGGGCATGATCTGGGGGTGCTGTGTGCAAGTCTTCAATGTCCAGGGCCGTTCCACTGTCAGAAAGTGTTTGAACATGTCCGTAAACACCTGCGTTATGCCACCCACAATGGCAACATCAGGTGGGGGCACCTTTCCCAAGGCTGTAGCTGGGGCCCATTCTCCTCCCAAGTCTTAGATAAAAGATGCAGATGTGGTTAGGTGTGGCATCTCTGTCTCCAGGAGAAGCCAGCGAGAAAGATAACAGGCACCGGCATCTTTAGGGAGCTCTAGTATTGAGCAGAACCTCCGTGAGATTAGCCCTCCTTAGTAGTCCATTTCCTTGGTTTTCTTTTGACTGGGAACCATTTGGAGGGGATGGAGGGATATTTAAGGAGCAAGATTGGAGCTCCTCAATTTTTAGAGGAGATGAGAGGTTAGTTTCACAGCAAATGGTTCCAGTGTGATGTTTTCCTTAGAGATGGGAGCATCACTGCTCATCAGTACTCACCTCCTGCCTTATCTTCCCCTACTCTGCACCAAAGAGGTCAAGGCTGTTAGGATTGAGCAGCTCATTTGATCATTTATTCATTCTGTTCAGCAAACACTGTGCCCACCCAATAGGGATCCAACAAAGAGCTAGGCATGGAGGTGTGGTGGCAGGGATGCAGAAGTGACTAAGACCCTAAGATGCTATTCTAGCCCACTGTGAACCTAGGCCTTGCACTAGGCAGCATCCAGCTAACTCAGCTGCAGGGAGAGAAATACAGTGCAGCAAGGAAAAAGGTTGGGGCACCTAACCTGCCTAAGGGATGGGGAAAGCTGCCTGGAGGGGCCAGTCCCTATGCTGGTTTTGAAGGAAGGTTTGGAGCTGGAGGGAGAAGGAGAGGGAGGGTATGTCAGGAAGTGGGGCTTGTTACACCAAGGCCAGTGAGAAGTTGGCATGTTGGGGTTCTGTAGGAGTTGGGTTCAGTTAGCTTAGGTGCAGAGGAATGAGGATTGGGAAGACAGGATTGGGAGGAGGACTAGCAGGGCATGGCTGGGAGCCCCCAATGAAGGTACATGGGAAACAGTACTGTCCTTTCCTCGGGTGATGGGAAGCATGGCTTTCAGGTCTAGAACTCTCAGCTTATCTGGTATGCTGGCTACTAGATGCCTGATGGGGCCCTGACTATGTGGAGTTCACCCAGGTACTGGATCCAGCCTCAGTGAGTAACAGAGTAGAGCCCAGAGGAGTCAAGGGGCCTGGGTCAGCAGACTCACTAGGCCTGTCATTTCCTCAGATGTGCATTGACCTGGGCTGGATGCCCAAGTATGGCCACTTCAATGTGGTGACCCTGGTCCTGCAGCCTGATAGCCACAACCCTGAGCTTTTTGAAATCCGACTTGACCTTGTGGGATTTGAAGTGACCATGGAATATCCCAAGTAAGCAGGCTGAGGGTGTTAGGGGTCTGAATTAACATGCATGCCCCACTCCTTTCCTAAATGAGACCTCAGTCCTCAGGCCTCTCCTGGTTCCTCCTCCAAAGTCCAGCCAGCATCAGGTTATGCCCAAAGGGCTGACTTTCAAGGCTTGCCTTATCACGCATGTACAGCAACTCTGCACTTGTGTCTCAGGCCTCAGACTTATGAGAATATGTTGATGATGAGGGGGAAGCAGAGTAAACTTAGACAGATAGGACCCTAGGAGCTAAGCAAGCAGTAACTTTGGGAGAGGAACACTTGAAAGGCTCTGAGATTCTCACGCTGAGCAGTCCAGACCCCTTTTGCCTTTCTGCCAATTCTCTTCGCTGTCCTCCTCCTGACTGGTGAAAGTACAGGGCTACAGTGACTTCAAGATGTCAGCTGATTCAGCCCTTGCTCCAGGCCATCTCTCATAATTACAAAAATACCTCCATATATTGTGACTCATTGTGTCAAACATTGGACTGGGCTCTTTTTTTTGTCCCTTGAATATACCACCTCAGGGCCTTTGCTTTTGCTGTCCCCATACCCTTTCCTCAGAGTTCATTTCTTATGGCCACTGAGCTATTCCCTCTGAGAAGCCTCTCCTGAACACTCAATCTAGAGTAGGCACCATCACCCTCTCTCTAATACATCACCTTGTTTTTACTTTCCTATTTATTTGTTTACCTGTTTATAGTGTAGAACCTAGTCTCCAGACTGTAAGTGCCTTGAGAATAGGGATCTTGCCTTTCTTGTTCAGGAATAGATTCGTAACACCTAGCAGAGAGCCTGGCACATAGTAGGTGCTTAATTGTAAATGTTTCTGGAATAACTGGATATACAAATGAATGATACTGTTATCTTCACAATAATCCCATGAATTTAATGCTATTATCTCTATTTTGCTGGTAGAGATACTGAGCCTTCAAAAGGGTAAATAACATCCCAAGGTCACACAGCAGGTAAGCATTAAGGCAGAACTTGAACCCAGGCTTTGTGATACTGGAGTTTTCAACTACTATGTTATGTTGGGTTCTCAGCTTTAGCTCAGGGCCTGTCACATACTTGATGCTTAAAATATATTTGCATGAGTGGATGAGTAAATGAATGCATAATTAATGAATGACATCTAGAGCATCCAAATCACGTTTTTATTTTATTTTATTTTTTTTAATTCACTTTTATTGTTAGACATATTGGGGTGACATCTGTTAGCAAGGATTATATAGGTTTCAGGCATACAATTCTACAGTGCATTGTCAACTTGATGTATAATCAGTTCACCACCTAATGTGACTTCTCTTCAAATCACATTTTTAGGTAGTATGAACTTAGAGGGCAATACTTGAAAAGAATTTTCTTGGTTGACACTTTTTTTTGAAGCTTTTTCCTGGTTGATTCTTTTTCTGAAGCTTTTTTGGGCAGTGAGGGTGGGCAGAAGTAAAGGTCCCAATTGTCACTGGCTCTGCTATTTTGTGAGGTATGAATGATTCTGGAAGCTGGAGCTGAAATGGTATGTATGCCCTGCCTGCAGTGTTCAACATGTTGCTTGAGGTGAGTGGCCTTGAGTTCCCAGGGTGTCCCTTTATTAACTGGTATATGGGCACAGAAATTGGGTTCTGAGACTTCTGTGATGCTCAGTGCTACAACATCATGAAGGTAACACAAGGATCATTCAGCTAGGTTGGCTGGAGGTGTGGCCCTGTGAGTGGAATCATGAGTGGAGGCCCAAGGACTGACTCACCTCCATTTTCCTGCTTCTCCAGGAAATGGGCTGAAGAATGGACCTAGAAATGCACAAGTTGGCCTCACTCTGGAAAGGCCAGGCTGTCATTGAGATCAATGTTGCTGCGCTCCACAGTTTCCAGGTATGTCTGGTGTTTTGTGAATTTGAAGACTTTCTGGTTAGAAGGTCATCTGGTCCAGCCACTCATGTCATACTTGATTTTCCCCTTACAGTATTGTTCATTTATTCATGCATCAAACAAGTATTGAACACCCTGTTTGTGACAGGCACTGTGCTAAGTACTGGGGATACAGAGACAAATAGCCCTCTCACTAATTCTAGGTCTTCTAGTATGAATTTGAATGCGTCTGGCAACAGGCAACTCCTTACCTCCAAGACTGGTCAATCCCTGTGCTTAAGCACTGAATCCTGTCCTCTCAATTTTTCAAGGACTTTTATTTTGGAACTACCCCCTCTCTGTCCTGTATCATTAATGTCACCAATGGACCATTTCTGTCAATATCAATAGAGTATAATAGTTCCCACCTCAAAGACATAAATGACTAGCCAAACAAACAACTCCCCCAGCTACTCTCTAGTTTTTCCTGCTTTGCTTTATAGCAAAATCATTGAAAGATCTAATTACACTTCCTCATCTCCCAGCCACTTCAGTTAGG
>PVJL010019338.1:0-14079 GCA_004026885.1 Lyroderma lyra | reverse complement strand
AAAAAAAAAAAAAAAGAAATGCGGAAATGATGCAGATGGCAGAAGAGAGAGACTTGAGAGTTAAAGAAAATTAAATAATTCTACAAGAACTCCCTGACTCCATCAGAAAGAAGAACATAAGAATAATTGGTATACCAGAAGGAGAAGAGAGAGAGAAGCACACAGAAATTCTGTTTAAACAAATAATCAACGGGAACTTCCCAAACCTGTAAAAAGAACTGGATCCTTAAATTCAAGAAGCAAAGAGAAAACCTAACTACTTCAATCCCAACAAGCATTCTTCAAGGTACACTCTATGTAAGCTGTCAAAGATTAATGACAAAGAAAGATTTCTCAAGACACTCAGGAAAAAGACTGTAACTTATAAAGGAAAGCCCATTAGATTATCATCAAACTTTTCAGCAGAAACTATACAAGCCAGGAAGAAGTGGAATCAAATATAAAACTATTAAAAAAAGATAAATTATCAGCCAAGAATAATATATCCAGCAAAGTTATTCTTTAGATCTGCATAAGAATAAACCCCTTTTCAGATATTCAGAACCTGAGGAAATTTTCCACCAGAAGGCCTGAATTACAGAAAATGCTGAAAGATGATATTTCACCTGAAACAAAAAGTCAAAAGGATACAAAACCATGAGCAAGATTACTGACAGACAGAAACAGGAAATGACAACCTCTACACAGAATAGGGTACTATGCACCCAAATATAACATAAAGGGTAAAGAAGACAAATATAAAAATAAAAGAGAAGAACACAACTTCCTACTTCAACTCAGAAATCAACTCACAGCTTAAGTAGAAATAATTTGTGACAGCAAAAACATAAAAGAGGAGGAAGCAAAGGTCTGAATTTGCAAAGGGGAATGAGGATAAGAAGCATGCTTAAGAAAAAGGACTACAATATATATGAAACTTTCTTTTACATAAAGTTAATGATAATCACTCAAAAGCAAAAATCCAGAACTGAGACACATAACATAAAAATAAAAGAAATAGGAAAAAATCATAAAATGCCACCACACTAAAATAACAGTCAGTAACAAAAACGCAAAGAATCAATGACAACACAGAGCTACAAGAAAACAAAAGATAAAATGACTATAGGAAATTCTCATATATCAATAATCATCTTAATGTAAATAAACTAAACTCACTAATAAAAAGGCAAAGAATAGCAGTTTGGAGATTATATATATATATATATATATATATATATATATATATATCCAGCAAGAGAGACATCTCAGCTACAAGGACAAATATAGACTCAAAATGAAAGGGTGGGATATGATAGTCCAAGCAAATGTCATCCAGAGAAAAGTGGTGTAGACATATTTATACCTGACAAAACAGACTTCAAGATAATAATGGTAACAGGAAACAAAGATGGACACTTCATAATGATAAAGGGGACAATACCACAAAAAGACATGATGCTAATTAATATATATGTCCCTAATCAAAAAAACCAAAATATACAAAGCAACTACTAACAGAACTAAAGGGAGAAATTGACAAAAACACAATTATAGTAAGGGACCTAAACTCCCCATTGATGGCTACGGATAGATTACCAAAACAGAAAATCAGTAAGGAAATATCAGCTTCAAATGACACATTGGACTAGTTGGACATACATAACATTTACAGAACATTTCCTCCTAAAACATAAGATTATACCTTCTTTTCTATTGCACATGGAACATTTTCAGGAATAGATTATAGGTTAAAACAGAAAACTAGACTCAGCAAATTTTTAAAAATCAAAATCTCATCAAGCATATTCTCCGATCACAAGCCTTTGAAATTGGAGATCAACTGCAAAAAGAAAATAGAAAATCTCACAAATACATGCACATTGAACAATATGTTATTAAAGAATGACTGGGTCACAGATGAAATACAAGTTATCAAAAGATAAACAGAAACAAATGAATATAGAAACATATTGTATCAAAATTATAGGAATGCAGTGAAAGCAGCATTAACAGAAAAATTTGTATTGTTAAAGGTATATCTCAATAAACAAATAAACAAACAAAAATCCCAAATAAACAACCTAACACTACATCATAAAAAACTAGAAAAACAAGGACAAATGAAACAAGGTTAGCAGAAGGAAAGAAATAATAAAAATTAGAGCAGAACTAAATGAAATAAAGACCAAAGAAACAAAAGAAAAAATAAAGCAACAAAGAGCTGGTTATTTGAAAGGATTAATAGAAATGACAAACCCCTAATTAGACTCATTAAGGTATAATGAGAAAAGACACAAATAATCAAAATCAGGAATGAAATAGGAGAATTCTGAGAGATACCATAGAAATACAAATGAGAATAATGTAAAGGCTATCTGCCACCAAATTCAATAACCAACAAGAAATGGACAAGTATTTTAGAAATATGTAGCCTTTCTGAATCACAAAGAACTGAAAAATCTAAATAGACCAGATCAACAGTGAAGAAATCAGAACAATCATCCCAAGCCTCCTCAAAAGCAAAAGTGTAAGCAGATGGCTTCACTAGTGAATATTACCAAACACTCAATGAGAATTTAATACCTGTCCTCTTGAAACCCTTACAAAAAATTGAAGAAGAGGCAATACTTCCTAACTCATTTTATGAGGCCAACATTACCCTGACACCAAAACCTGGTAAGGATAACACAGAAAAGAGAAAACTACAGACCAATATCTCTGATGAATACAGATGTAAAAATCCTAAACAAAATAACAGCAAGTGGAATACAATAATACATTCAAAAGATTGTACTTCACAATCAAGTGGGATTCATTCAAGGGGCACAACAATGATTCAACATATGCAAATTGAGCAATGTGATACACCACAAGAACAAAATAAAAGCTAAAACCATATGATTATATCAATTGATGCAGAAAAATCATTTGAGTAGATGCAACATCGATTCATGATCACAACACTTAATAAAATGGGTATAGAAGGAAAGTACATAATAAAAGCTATATATGACAAACCCTCATCTAATATCATACTGAATGGTGAAAAACTGAAACCTTATTTTTTAAAATCAGAAGTAAGGCAGAGATATCTCTTGTCAAAACTGTTATTCAACCAGTATTGGAAGTCCTAGCCAGAACAATTAAGCAAGAGAGAAATAAAAGACATCCAAATTGGGAGTGATGAAATCAAATTGTCACGTTTTGCAAATGACATGGTTCTTTAAATAGAAAATCCTAAAGACTCTACCAAAAAACTATTGAACACAATAAATGAATACAGTGAAGTTGCAAGATACAAAATCAATGAACAAAAATCCATTGCATTTCTATATACTAACAATGAAACTTCAGAAAAAGAAATGAAAAATAAAAATATCTTTTGCAATTGCAGAAAAATGAATAAAATGTCTAAAAATAAACTTAAAGGATGTGAAGGGTCTAACACTGAAAGTTACAAGACATTAAAATAAACTGAAGAAGACACTAAGAAATGGAAAGATAATCTGTGTTCATGAATTGGAAGAATCGACATGGTCAAAATGGTTATATTATCCAAAGCAAAATACATATTTAATGCACCCGACCTAACTCCCAATGCCATTTTTTCCAAAAATGGAACAAAAAAATCATCAGATTTATATGGAACCATAAAAGACCCTGAATAGCCAAAGCAATCCTACAACCAAAGAACAAAGATGGAGGTATCACACTCCCTGACTTCAATTTATACTACAAAGTGACAATAGTAAAAACACCATAGTATTGGCAGAAAAACAGATACACAGACCAATGGAATAGAATTGAAAGCCTAGAAAGAAACCCACATGTATATGAGCAGATAATTTCTGACAAAGGAGACAAAAACATGCAATTTAAAAAAGTAAGCCTCTTCAATAAATGGTGCTGTGGAAATTGAAAAGTCATGTGCAAAGAACGAATCTAGGCTGCAATCTGTTATCATATACCTAAATTAACTCAAAATGAATCAACAACCTAACCATTAGAACTGAAACAATGTTACATAGAATAAAGCATAGGTAGTAAACTTGTGAACCTTTGGTTCAAAGAGGATTTTATGAATTTGACATCAAAGTCAGAAGTTAAAAGCAAAAATAAATCAATAAGACAACATTAAACTAAGAAGCTTCTGCAGAGCAATAGTAACCAATTAACAAACCAAAGAGGCAACTATCTAAATGGAAAAGAATATTTGCAAACAATGCCTCTGATAAAAAGCGAATATAAAAAGTATATAAAGAACTCATACAATTCAACAACAACAAAAACAATCCAAATATAAAATGGGCAGAGGAACTAAACAGACACATCTCCCAAGGAGACATACAAATGGCCAACAGATATATGAAATAATACTCAACTTCACTAGTAATTAGGAAAATGCAAATCAAAACCACAATGAGATAGCACCTCATACCTGTCAGAATGGCTATCATCAGTAAGACAAATAATAACAAAGGCCGGAGAAGCCGTGGAGAAAAAATAACCCTCATATGAGGTCTGACAAGTAAGTTTGTGAACTAGCCCTAGAAAAAGTACTACATACCTCATTGCTGAATATCACTATGGTCACCTTCGAAGTACTCCCCCTGGGAAACTGTGCACCAATGCCAACACCTAGTCAATCCTTCAAGGCAATTTTAGAATTCTTTTTCTTAAATAGTAATCAGAGCTGTTATTGTATGATCCTGGTGTCCTGAATGTCTTCCATAAAAATGTTTTCCTTTTAGTGTTTCTTTTATCTTGGTTAAAGAAAACAGTTATTGTGGGTCAGAAGAGGTGAATAGAGAGGGTGTTCCAATACAGTTATTTGTTTACTGGCTAAAAACTCCCACATAGACAGTGATGTGTGAGCTGGTGTATTGTCATGATGGAAAAGCCATGTGTTGTTGACAAAAAGTTCAAGGTTATTTTTGTCTAAATTTCTCACACAGTCTTTTCTACACTTCTAAATAGTAAACTTGGTCGACTATCCAGTTGGTAAAATTTATAATAAACAATCCCTCTAATATTAAAAATGTTTAGCAATATTGTTTTGACTCTTGATTTGGACTGGCAGAACATTTTTGGTCACAGAGAATTGACTGACTTCCATTCTGCACTTTGACTCTCTTTCAGGGTTGCACTGGTACACCCATGTTTCATCACTAGTGATAACATGGCCCAGAATGCCATCTTGCCTCTCCAAAAGGTCTTGGCAAAATTTTACTCTCCTTTCCTTTTGGTCATCTGTGAGCTTTTTTAGGACCATTTTTGTACGCACCTTTCTCAAGCCAAGATTTTCAGTTAAGATTTTCCTAATGGTTTATCTGTCAATGTTTATTTGGTTTGCTATGCTTCTCACAGTAGGCTGAGATTTTGACACATAATTTGACGAAGTTTTGCAATGTTTTCATCAGTTCTGCTCATTACTGGCTGCCCTGACCTCTCTTCATCAGTGACACTTTCTTTCCCTTCAGAAAAATATTTAATCCATTTGTACACTGCCATTTTCTTCATGAAATTATCCCTATAAACTTGGACTAACATATCCCTGATTTCACTTCCACTTTTGTCAAGTTTAATAAGAAATTTAATGCTATTCGTCATCCTAATTCAAGCTCGTAACATCACACAAAAACACACAACAATAATAATTGCCACTCAGTAAGACACTATCACATCTTGACATAAACACAGCTGTCAGACACAGATATATCAAGGTTATGAAACCTTACTGAGTTGTTTGTACAGTGCCGCCAATGTAAGTGCACGGAGGTAAGTTTGTGAACTTAATTGTCAAACCTTATATACATAAGAGGCAACATTGAGACTGGTAGGAGGTGCAGAGATGTGGAACAGACTGGTCCCACACTCACATGTGGTAGTTAAAAATCAGGAGAAATATCTTGGCTGTGAAGGTCCACTCTGAGGAGTGAGGGGTCACAGCTCCACACTAGGCTGCCCAGCCCAGGGTTCCACTGCCAAGGAGAGAAGTCCCCATAACTTTGGCCATGAAAATGAGTGGAGATAATGATAGAAAGAGGGTGGCTGGAGTCCCAAGTGTTCTTCTTAAAGGGACCACACACAAACTTACTCACTGATGAACTCATTCACTCTGACTTCCAGTGTTAGAGCCACAGATCTAAACATTCCAGGGACATAAGGGGCAGAACTGAGTTGTCTGGCTTCAGAGTAAGGACTGGGAAGGCAGCTTTCACCCAGACAGAAGTACTGGCAGAAGCCTTTGTTGAACCCTCCCCACATCCAGTCTGACAATGCAAGCATGTGCCATATCCATCAACCTGGTGAACACCATTCATCCTGCTCTGGTGATTCCCTGAGACCAGGCCCCACCCAACATTTGGCCCAAGAAAGCCACTTCCAGTGGCTTTTGTATATAAAAGTTCTGTCTTGGCTCATGCTGCAGACTTTCTTAAATCTCTCAAAGGTTCACAAAACTCAAACAAGCAGCGCCTAATCTTGGCTTGTCTCATATCTTTGCTTAGAAGCCTCAAATCCAGACCAGTGGCTGCCAGCCTTGGTTAGCAGCTTAGATTTTCCAAGGCACCTCCAAGTCTAGCAAAAGTGGTAATCATCTGCAGATCATTTTGTAGCTCATATAGGCTGACTAGATATACCTTTTTGAATGGGACAGTACCGTTGTTTTCTGTCCCATTTAAAATAGTATGTCTGGTCAGTCTAAGCTCATATTAAGTGACTTTGAGCAGGACACAGGAAACAGCTCATCTTGGCCTGCAACAGAGCCCCTCCCAAGAGGCCCCCAGAACCCACATACCTGATAACCAATCTCAGACCACACCAGAGCACCACCCAAACATTTCCACAAACAACATACCCAAAGGGAAGACTAGACATGTACCAGAGTCCTGATAAAGGAAATCTTACTCTATAGTGTCAGCCCCTGCACATCATCTACTCCACTGTATTCATAGCCAGTCCTCACAACCAATCAGCTGAGTGTCAATCCCTTCCATTAATATGTGAACAGCAACCAAGGCTCAATTACAACAGGAGGGCAAACACAACTCACACAAGGGACACACCTGGAGCACGTGGCTCAATTTACCAGGGACTGTGCCACTGGGTCTCACAAAACACCTACTATTAATATATAAAGCCACTCTAATAAGGTCAGGAGACATAGTAGCCCTACTTAATACATAGAAAACACAAGGAGGGAGCCAAAATGGGGAGACAAAGACACATGTTCCAGAAAATCAAACAAAAAAATAGAATGAAGCTGAGCAAAAGAACTAAACAAAGTGGTGACAAGCAATCTACCAGATCCAGAGTCCAAGCCACTGGTTATAGGGATGTTCAGTGATCTCAGAAAGAACTTCGACAAAGAGATAGGAAACATAAAAATGGCAATAGAAAACATAAGAAAGAACCAGTCAGAAATGAAGAATACAATAACTAAAATACAGACTTCATTCGAGGAACTCAACAGTAGATTATATGAAGCAGAGAATCAAATCAGCAATTTAGAAGAAAAGGTCACAGAAAACATTCAATCAGAACAGCCGAAAGAAAAAAGAATCCCTCCCCGAAACGAAGATAGTTTAAGGGGACCCTGGGACAACACAAAGCATAATAATATTTGCATTACAGGTGTACCAGAAGAGAAAGAACAAGGAATTGAAAAACTACTTAAAGAAATAATGAATGAAAACTTTCCTAACCTGGCAAAGGAAATAGACATAAAAGTCCAGAAAGCATAGAGCGTCCCACACAATATGAACCCAAAGATGCCCGCACCAAGACACATCATAATTAAAATTTCAAAGGTTATAAACAAAGAGAGAATCTTAAAAGCAGAAATGCAGTTAGTTACCTACAAGGGAGCTGCCATAAGACTTTCAGCTGATTCCTCAACAGAAATTTAGCAGCCAGAAGGGATTGGCATGAAATATTTAAAGTGATGAAAAGCAAGGATCATCAACCAAGATTACTGTATCCAGCAAAGCTATAATTTAAAATCAAAGGACAGATACAAAGCTTCCAAGACAAGAAAAAGCTAAAGGAATTCATCACCACCAAGCTAGTATTGCAAGAAATGTTAAAGGAACTTCTTGAAGAAGAAGGGAAAAAAAACATAAAAAATATAAATAAAATGGAAATAAGTACATATCTGTCAACAATTACTGTAAATGTAAATGGATTAAATACCCCAATCAAAAGACATATGGTGGCTGAATGGATAATAAAACAGGAACTGCACATATGCTGCTTACAAGATACTCACTTCAGATAGAAAGACACACACAAACTGAAAGCAAAATAATGACAGAAGATATTTCATGAAAATAAAATTTTAAAAAGCTGAATTAGTAATACTTATATCAGACAAAATAAACTTTAAAACTAAGATTATAGCAAGAGACAAAGAAAGACCCAGTAATCCCACTTTGGGGTATTTATCTGAAGAAACTTTGAAGGCACATGTATATCTATATGTTCATTGCAACATTGCTTACAAAGGCCAAAATATGGAGGCAGTCTGGGTGTCCATTGATGGATGAATGGATAAAGAAGAGATGATACATATATACAATGGAATATTGCTTAGCATGGGAGACAAGGGGTTCTTGCCACCTGCAGTGGCATGGATGGACCTGGAGGATATTGTGCTGAATGGAGTATGTGATACAGATAAAGACAGATGCTATGTGCGTTTGCTTATATGTGGAGTCTTGAAGACAAAATAAACAAAACAAACTCATAAATACAGAAAACATTATAATGGTTTCCAGATGTGAGGGGGATTAGAAGATGGGTTTAAAAAGGGGAAGGGATTAAGAAGTACAAATTGGTAGTTACAAAATATTCATAAGGATGTGAACTATAGCATAAAGAATATAGTCAATTATATTGTAGTAACTACGTATGGTATCAGAAGGGTATTAGATATATCGGGTTATCACTTCATAAGTTATATAAATGTCTAATATTTATGTTGTTCATCTGAGGCTAATATAATATTGTATGTCAACTGTAATTGAAAAACAAAAACATATTTTCAAAGGAAAGAAAGAAAGAAAAGAAAGAATAAAGAAAAAGAGAGAGGTATGGCAGGAGGGGAGGTAGTGAAAAAGTATGGTAACTATGTGAGATTATAGATATGTCAATTATCTTGATTGTGGTCATAATTGTACTATATATATATCAAAATATCAAGATGTACATCTAATATATAAATAACCCCTGTTTGTCAATTATACCTCAATAAAGCTGAAAATTAAAAACAAAATAAGAACACAAATTTGAATTAAACATTGTTGGAACCATAGGTACATTTACTATTACTTCTCCCAGTACAGCACTCAGCACAACTATGTTCACAATAAATACTAGCTGAGTTAAATATTATATAAATATTAAAGGTGACAGCATGCACAACATAGTAGTTACTCATGAAAAATTTTTTTAAATTGTCAGTTATGTATAAGAAAGAGTTACATATTTATAAAAACAGATGTTTTGCTCATTTGCTTTCCAAATATGCAAGAACTACATATAAGATACTGGAGATAACCATCTCATTGATTTTAATAGTCTAACAAACTAGAATTTTGATGCCCCTTAAATGTTTTATATATATATATATGTGTGTGTGTGTGTGTGTGTGTGTGTGTGTGTGTGTGTGTGTGTGTTTAAGGTCATTATGGAATGTACCTCCTTAAAATGGGAGAAATCCCGCTCATTTCTCCAAGGCCAGCTTCTCATCTCCACCAAGAAGGAATCACTGGTTTTTCAAAGCACTGTTCAAATAGAACTCTCCACCCTGAACACATTACATTATAGTTGTGCAGCTATCTCTGTGGAGCACTTTGGGGTAAGACCAATTCTGATGTCTGGCACTTAGTAGGTTCTCATGTCATTTCTTTAATTGCAAATATGAGAAACCTAAAGCCTATAAGAGTAAAGAGAGGTTAGTCATTCTGTAATGTACAGAATGAGCTTTAGAATCACAAAGACTTGGATTTGAACCTCGGTCAAAATGTTTAACCTCAGCATCTGATTCCTAGCAAGATTATATCATATGACAGATGTGAAAACCCCTAGTGTGAAGTAGGCACTCAATAAACCCAAGATCCCAGTTAGCGTTAGACATGGGAGGTGGGTTGTTAGAAATTTAAAGACAATTAAAAATGTAAATAAGCAGGGTGGAACTGGAGGTGCAACTAGTCCCTTGGCCTCCACACCCACGCCAGAGTCCAGTGAGGCTGAGAAGGGGAAGCCTTTAACCTCCTAGGAATTTTAGATGTTGAAAACATTCTTTGTGCCCAGGACTCGATATTATATGGTTCTTTGGGATCTGCTGTGGCTGGTCTTGGACATTTTTTGTTAACTAGTATAATTGGAAGGTCATGTGATATTGCAGTGGGAGGATTCATCTTGGACACTTTAAGATCCTGGTTCCATTGTTGGTATAATTATGCAAAGCTAAGAATATAGGAAAGAATTGCCAGAGAAGGAATTAAAAATAAGATTTTATATGAAAGTACACACTCTGATTCTGAAGAAAACAAACCAACAGCAAGAGCACCAACTGAACAAGCTGGATCGCAGACCACCCAACAGAACTCGCTGGAGTCCATGCGTACAACACTGATATCAATTATGTAAACCTGAGTGTACCACACAAGGGCTTTCGATCAAGTAAATATAATATGTGTAAGTAAAAAATAATAAAAATTAAACTGTAAATAAGCAAATTATGGTAATTATTTGATGATTTAGACTTCACTTAGCCAAAGTGAACATTTCAATAACTTCAGTGTGTGAGAGTGAAAGGACCTAGATGGTAAAAAGTTAAAGAGCAGCCCTAGGGACAGAAAACAGAAATGATGTAACACCATCCTTAGAGACTAGAGTAAAACTTTCCTAGTTATTAGCTACATCAGTTAAATAAATAGGAAAAAGTTTACATAATTGAAATGAAGGTACAGTTCTTCAAAGTGGCAAAAACAAACAGAATAAGTGCAGTATCTTTCCAGATCTTTAAAAGGGAAAGTTAGCTTAAAATAAGTAAATAAAGTCTCATAAAAAATGGAAATTTTAAGCAACTAGGTACTTCTGAGAAAAAAAGACAAAAAATTAAATGTCCTTGCTTTAAAATAAAATGAAATATATCCTACCACCTCATAATGGTAAAAAATAGAATTTTGGAGACCTTCTACCTATTAGTTGAAAGACCTTGGACAAGTTACCTAAATGATTTGTACTTCAGTTTTCTCATTCATAAAGTCGTGTCAATAATAGTATCTATCTCATAAGGTTGTTTTGCATATTAGAATGTGTTATTATTTATAAAGGACTTAGAACAGTGCTTTGCACAAATTAAGCAGTAATTAAATATTTCTGAAATAAATTTCCTGAACTCATCTTGTTCAATATGGAAATAGGAATGTGAGAAACTTCATCTCATTACTTTATGATGACTAAATAAAAAATTTTGCTATATGCTTACTCTGAAATCATTAAGTTCCTTATATAAATACTTTACAATGATAAATTCTAGAGATGTAAAAGTAAAAAATAAAGATAAGTTGACTTGTTTTCTGTTTCTTTAGAAGAATCTATAAGTAAAATGTATAGAGAATTATTTAGAGGCACATTTTAGCTCAACACAGTGAAGGGCTCTTGAGCTGTCCAACAGTGCACTGGATTGCTTCACTATATGGTGCACTCCTCTTCACTTGGTTTCTACCACATTACATGGGAAGTTAGGTTAGAAACACCAAAGTCACTTTACAAGGCTAAGATGCCATGGGTAGGTAACTTTTTAGTACAGTATCAGAAAGGATGTACATTGCTAACTTGTGTACTACGTACATAGCACTGCATTTAGTTTTTGGGTGACACAAAAATCATATATAAGACAGATTCTCTTACCTCAATGAGTATATAATCTAGTTGAAGAGATAATCTCACATCCCAAAACTGTTAGAGGTAGCATACAATTAAGTTCTGAATCTCACTTGCTTTATAACCAAGAATTCCTAGAAATATAAAATGACAAGCTGTACTATCTTAGAATACTCTCTCATCTAAAAGTAATTATTTATGATAAATCACAATTACCATATCTATACAAATGAAAGAAATATATACCACAGGGTTCCTGTTTTCCTTTAATGTGAATACGAAAGTGTTATATATACCAATGTCTCCAAAATAAAAAGCACTACCTTGATAGTACCAGGTCCAGGAAATGCAGGTAGGACAAAGAAGAAACTTACTTCTTTTCATTATCCATAAAAACTGTGCTTTTTATTGGAAGTTGAGTTGTTCAGTCATGAACTCAAGCAGACCTCAAGCTAAGATGCATTCTCCACATTTTTGCTTTAAAATGAGCCTGAGTCACAGATTCACAATGTGAGGAATGACGATCTGCAGACCAATTCCCTCATTTTTCAGACAGGACAGCAGGGCTATAAAGATAAAAGATTTGGTTACAGTTACAAAGAGAGTTAGTGACACTGCCAGCACAAGAGCTAAGTTCTAATAACCAGAATTGAACTCTTTGTTCTACATCTTGGAAATGTTTTCATACTTCTCCCTCCCTCCCTTCCTCCTTCTTTTCTTTCCTCCCTCTACTTTTTCTTCGTATTGAAAATCTTAATTTTCATGTTATGAGAATTCATGTGATGGAAAGAACTGAATCCACTATGTCTCTACTTAAAACTATTCTATTTATTCAAATGGGAAATTGAAAGAAATGCTTTCAAAAGCTCAGAAGAAAGAATTACTATACTTTTCTCTGTAAAAACATTGCCTCTTTTTACAGAGCATACTATACAACTGCCAGGAACCCACTAGAGAATTTAGTAGGTAATCTTTATTATTTGATGCAAATTAGCTTTTTAAAAAAGTCTAAGCATCAAAGTCCAAAAAAAAAAAAACAAAAAAAACAAAATGAAAAACAAGAGTTAGAATGAGTGACAGAACCTAGCAAATAGCTGGTGAAGGTGAGACCACCACAGGATTTTTCAGAGACCAAAGGAAGATATACCCACATATCCATGTATTATACTGCTAGAAAACTGTGCATGGGTGGAGGGAAGGGTATGCATTCTTGGTGTGTGTGTGTGTGTGTATGTGTGTGTGACTGGGTGAAGGAATAAAATCTTATGATTGCTGGCTTAAAATGAGCTAAACCTAGTAAGGCATTGTACTGAATCCATGGCACAGTTATTTCCCATTATAAAAAGTATCAAGAAATAATTCACTTGAAACCTAAAAAATTCAGACTTTAGACATTTAGGGCAATTACACCTAGCCATAAAACAATTAACTAGGGCAGTAGTAAAAAAAAAGCTGTGAGCAGAAAGCCTACAGGAAGCTGTATATAGGCATATGGACCAGAGCTTTTTAAAACACCAAGTATTCTGAATAAAAGAAAGAGGAAAGTTCTCCTTAAAGGAAAACCAAAGAAAGCATATAAGGTTATTAATACCAAAGGTTGTTGGGAGAAGGGTGTTCATAATTATGCACTTTTATTTCTTTAAATATTATTTAAAATTGTGTATCAATCTATCTATAATTGGTAACTGAAAATTTACATTGACCATTTTAATAAAGAATTAATTTTCATAGAAAAAAAAGCCTTTTATATGCTATGAACCTATTCTCACTTTCATCCACGCATGAAAAGCCCAGTGGTAGAAGAACTAAACAGACACTTCTCCCATGAGGAAATACAAATGGCCAACAGACACATGAAAAAATGCTCATCTTCATTAGCTATCAGGGAAATGCAAATCAAAACCACAATGAGATACCACCTCACACCTGTGAGAATGGCTGTTATCAACAAGACCAGGAATAACAAGTGCTGGAGAGGATATGGAAAAAAAGGAACTCTGGTAAACTGCTGGTGGGAGTGCAAACTGGTACAACCACTGTGGAAGGCAGTGTGGAGGTTCCTCAGAAAATTGGGAATGGAGCTACCATTTGACCCAGCAATCCCCCTTCTGGGGATCTACCCAAAGAACTTGAAAACCTTTGTCCGCAAAGACTTATGTACCCCAATGTTCATTGCAGCGCTGTTCACAGTGGCCAAAACAT
>PVJL010019337.1:0-14076 GCA_004026885.1 Lyroderma lyra | reverse complement strand
GAGAAAAAGGAACTCTGGTACACTGCTGGTGGGAGTGCAAACTGGTACAACCACTGTGGAAGGCAGTGTGGAGGTTCCTCAGAAAATTGGGAATGGAGCTACCATTTGACCCAGCAATCCCCCTTCTGGGGATCTACCCAAAGAACTTGAAAACCTTTGTCCGCAAAGACTTATGTACCCCAATGTTCATTGCAGTGCTCTTCACAGTGGCCAAAACATGGAAACAACAAAAGTGCCCTGCGACAGATGACTGGATAAAGAAGCTGTGATACATATACACAATGGAATATTACTCAGCTCTAAGAAAAGATGAAATATTACCATTTGCAACAAAGTGGATGGACCTGGAGATCATCATGTTAAGTGAAATAAGCCAGACAGAAAAAACATAGAACTGCATGATTTCACTCATATGCAGAATATAAAACTGAAAGCAATGAAAAAAAGAAATGAACAAATAAATAACCTATGGACACAATCAATAGTTTAATGTTTATTTGGGGATGAGTGGGTTAGGGAGGGGAGAAAGGGGAGGGGTAGGGAGAGGAGGGGGGAAGCTAAATATAAGGTGATGGAAAGAGAAGTCACATTAGGTGGTGAACTGATTATACATCAAGTTGACAATGCACTGTAGAATTGTATGCCTCTAACCTATGTAATCCTTCTAACAGATGTCACCCCAATAAGTCTAACAATAAAAATTAATTTAAAAAAATAAAGGGGAACAAGGGATCTGGGGGCTTGAATGTTTCAGAAGCAATGATGTGCCATTCGATAAACAACTGATGGTACCACTCAGAGTTTGCTTGGCTTTTTTGCCCCATGTCAAGCTGTACAGACTCTACAGCTTCCATCGCAGCTCTCCAGGCAGACAAAGAATAATCAGTGCCCTGTGTTTTCTGGTTAGTTAAAAGAAATTCTCCTGCTGCCAGAGCCTGGCTAAGCACCATGGTCTTTAAGACTCTTTTCATTCTCCACAACTTAACACTAGGTATTTTGGGAACACTATCTTCACAGAGTGGCCAGGAGTTTTATGGGTGCTCATAGCCAACCCTGAGGTCATGGCTGATGTGAGATAACCAGGAAAGAAGTCACTGCACACTTGTGGCTCGAGTAAGTTGACCCTCCCATATTGAGCAAACGGATGTGCACACTTGCATCTCAGGAGCTGCACTTCTTTGGAGATCCAGGAAGTTATGGAACCCAGTGTCTGAAATGTTTCTTCATTCCCTGCTCAGCTGCAACATAAACTGAATTTTGTAAACAGGTGGCTTTGCAAAGCTTTCAAAACCTATTTGGGCAACAATGGTAGTGACTTGAGGCATTTTGATTCTTCAAGTGCACCTCCACAGAGTCAGAGGCCAGAATTATTGATGGGATTGGGCTGGGGAGAGGCGAAAGAGCAATACAATTGAAGTTCAGGTGAGGGAATTCACATCTTAAAAGGCTTTAAGTAGAAGTTGCATGCCCTGAAAGACTGGTTTGCATTCTCTGAGACTTGGACTTCTGTCTCTGGTGCTTCTCTTTCTAGTTATACCAAGGGATAATTAGGAATTCGTTTTTTTAGGGAAGGGGCCCCGACAATTAGAAGTTGGTGGATCACTGCTAGGGGTTGCAGGTGAATCTTTGTGAAATGCTTGCCATGGCAGAATTGTGAACTTGGCTAAAGCTGGGCATCTTCACACACCTTGTGGGTTTTTAAGCAATGGACATTGATGTCTTCTGGCAGAAGTTGGGAAGAGATGATAAAGAGAAATTAGCTTTTGCCAGGTTGGTTCCTTGGGTGGAAATGTTCATATTAAAGCTATGGTTTCCAAGTTGTGAGGACCCAGTTTTTTCCAGAAATTGCAGCCAGACAAAAGACAGTGAACTATGAGTAAGGCACCAGTGCAAACAGTAGCTATGCTTACTTAACTATCTACACTTCTGCCATGAATTGTAACTGGTTGTATAAACATACATTTCATAAAAAGTTATGGTCCAAGTCATAATTGTAAATATAATTCTATTCTTTTTATTTTTGTTATTTAGGTTAGATATAAAAACATACTTCTTTTCTGGTAGCAATAGTTGTAATTTTAGTGCCATCAGTTGTTTTGTTTTTAAAATTACATGATAGGCATCAGCTTGTGTAGTATAAACATTATTAAAATAAACTAATGTGATTCTCCTTCAATTATTTTGGAATACCTTCTTCTACTTTTCATAGAAATTTCAATATCTTCTTAGAGTTTAAATATAGTAACACTTGTTTTGGAGGTCGTAGTTACTGTATATTTTTATAAAAATAATCTGTATTATATTGGTCAATTAATTTTCACCATGCTATATTTCATTATGTAGTGAATTTTCTCTTAGTTTTATATGCCATGTTGGAGTGCATGGGCAATAAAATTTGCTAAACTTTTTTATTTCAAAGTAACTGTACATTTCCATGCCCCACTTTATTACAGTTGTTCACTGATAAGTATCTGAAACCATAAACAGGTTCATATTACTTGAAAAAGTAATACTATTTTTAAGAAGTCATTCCAAAGTAATAAACCACTCTTAGGTGAACAAACTTAGAAGTGTAAATGTTCCTCTGCACATTACATATTACCGTAAATTGTCAAAAGCCATATAAAAGATCACTTACAGAAAATGTGACATGATTTTTTTAATCAATTAAATTCTATAACTCTAAGATAACAAATCATTTCAGGAAGAGCAATGAGACATAATTCTCTAGTCCTAGTAAGTACCCTAGTAATTAGGTGACACTGTTCATTGCAAAAGATTTGGTTTTTTGGCGATTACTCTATGCTGAGTCATTACTGGACACAAATGGAAGTCAGTTCAGAAAACAATCTTCATTAAATTTTCTTTTTAACTTTGCAGTGCACACACTCACATTCACAAACACACACACACAAATGTATACATACATACATACATACGTATGTATTATATATAATATAATTTTAAGTATACTTATATATATAATTATTCTTGAATATCCATTAGCATACAATTTTATAGTACTTTCAGGTTTAAGAAACAACCCAGTGATTACACATTTATATACCTCACACTGTAATCACCACAATAATTCATCTGCCACTGTAAAAAGTTATCATAATATTATTGACTATATTCCCTATGCTGTATTTTATATTACAACCACAGATTTTTTTTTAAATTATGGGGACATTTTCAGTAAAACATACAGAGAGAGGGTGTACTCCTTCATTTCCTAAACTTCTCTGAGTGACTTTGGATTTCTGGTGCCTAATTTAAAAATGAAATATGTGGAGATCAGTGGAACATGTTATGAAAATATTCATAAAAATTATAAATAAGACTACTTTATTAGCAACTAACCAATGCCTTTTATGCACTTCTTCAGTTCTCTTTAGAGAAGAATTGTGAAACCGAGTTCAAAATGAACCATGAAGCTAATTTTGTAAAACATATTGTAAGTTGAAGTAACAGAGGTTTTACAGGTTTATTAACTTGCTGAGTGCCACAGAGCTAGTAAAAATACAATAATATTTGTACCCATGTTATTTGCTAAGAAGGTAACAGCTTGAGAGTGGTTGCTTGTCTTCAACTAACACAGCATGTCTGTACATTTATCAGTTTTCTGCTAATCCCCATGTCTGCTGGTAATTTACTATATTTACGAAAAATCTTCATGTTATACATTTAGTATTGAATTCATCTACAATTTCAATTTTAAAACAATAATAAACACTTCAAATGAAAACAATAAAAATTTATGTCACTTCAAAAGTTACATGGGCTGACAAATAAAACCTATTCTATGCTTCCATTAAGAGAAAATTTCTAGAATAAGCATGAGATTAAAGAGAGAAATAGATTTTGTTTGGCAGGGGCTGGGAACAGAAAAAGTGGGGAGTTAAAGGTTTGGGTGAGGAATTTTGATTTGGGAGATGAAATATTTTATGGCTTCATAGTTATGATAAATGATCTAAAATGCTCATGAATGTATACCTTGTCATGATAATTATTAAATTTTACTAAAATTAATTTAACACCTAAATATAAGGGGTTATATTAATGTGGAAAACATAAATTAAAGAACAAACAAACAATAACAATAAAGGTCAAAGAAAAAAAAGCAAGTTCTGGTGAAGGACAGGATTAAATGTGTTGTACAGGAAACAGTGTCAGAGGCCATTCCAGATTCAGCCACCACTGCAGGAATGCTGGGCACAGTGACATTCCCAGGTTTTCTGAAATTACCAGAGCTGGTACATGTTACAACTCATCTTCCAGTAGTGCTGAGTCTTTTGCTAGACCCAGATCCCTTGCAAAACCTGCTCCAGACACCTGCCTACACCCCAGAACTGCAGGTTCATCTAATTGTGATAGACCTGCAGGACCATCACTATTAGATAGACCTGCAACTCTTAAGGAGCTGCTTTGTGTGGACACTGATTAATGTCAGGATGTTTCTTTGATGCTGGCTGGCTCTTGCTCCTTCAATAGGCATCTTGGGTGACATAAGAGCAAAGTTCTGAGCTGTGTTCTGATTCCTGAGCTTGAATTGCAGTGGAAACATAAGCAAAAATGACCCACATCCTCCTTCCAGGTGCATTCCAAACCCAGGACCCATAACTAAGGCCCTCAGAGAATCTGCTTTCCTTGGGTGTAGGCCCAGATGGAAATCTGAATCCCTTTATTTCACCTGGATGACTGCCAGTTCTGAGGCTCCTCCTTGTGTGTGTGGAACCCAGGCATCCCTGTGGGCTAACATGCACCACTTACAGGCCCTTTTCACCCTTAGGCTTTGCCTCCCATGGATTCAGGTTTTTGGGCTGGGTCAATGGAAGTTTAGCTTGGCACTCCAGGTCAAGGCCTCATGATGTGACCTGGGAGCAGACCAGAAGTTTACTCTGAGAAGTGGCCTCACTAGTTTCTGGTCTGATGGACTTCCTGATCATTTCTTGGCATAAGTTTAAATAAAGCATCATGGCGACATTCACCAAGGTTCTGTACTTGCCCTGCTGGCATAAGGTACCTGCCTCTCACACAGAGAAACATAGAGTGTGTGTCTCCATTGACTAGGTCGTCACCGGTGTTTTGTCTGAAGCTCTGCAGAGACAGTGACCAACATCTGGTGTGGAGGTATCACAGCCATTCTGCATACCTGACTTTGAGCTTCCAGAACAGGCACAGGCTGTCTCAGTATAGACCTCAACTCAGTGACATGACATTCCCCTGGATGGCTTAGAATAAACCCTAGGCAGAGTCACTCCATCCTCCACATCCCAGCCAGCCAAACTTGACCTGACATGTGAACTTAACCAGCCCCCTAGACTACTGAATTCTACTCAGCCAGCTTCTGTTCAGGGAATACCCACCTTAGGGTAACACCCCAATGCCCAACACACACACACACACACACACACACACACACACACACACACACACGTAAATGAAGTTTCTGGAACCTCTGGGCTAGGGTTACGTGAGCACAAGCACAGATAACAAAGGCATGATAATGACAATGCTGGAGAGTGCACTGAACACAGCATGAACAGAACATACTGAGTCTGCTCTGGCATCCAGTGACTGTCATTTATCCTCTTTCTTATATTTCCAGAAGTTTGAAATTAACTGAAATCTCAACATGGTCTTCTGGGGCATAGAATGTTACAAGGTCTTCCTTTATATTTAGTGTCATGTCCAAGTACCACGTCTTGGCTTATTTTCTGGGCAGCCTCACAATGGCTGCCAGTGTTCTTAAGTCTACATCAAACATCCCTATGATAGCCCCTTTTCTTTAAGCTGAATGGAATTTGTCACTGGGTTGTAAAATACAGAATAGAAAAGGGCCAAATAATGGGTGTAATTTTTAACATTGAATAATGAAATATTTATGACTCTGCTTGCTTTCTCTGTCTCCCTGTGTCTCCCTTTGTCTTCTGTTTCTCTCTCTGTAATTTTCTCTGACTCTTGAACACTGTGTCTCTGTGTACATATGTCTCTCTTTGCCTACCTCACTGTTTATATTTCTGTGTGTCTCTCTCTGTCTCTTTGATTTCATGTTCACTAAAGAGAGAGTCACCTATTATAATTTGCCATATTTTGCCCCATTGCAAAATACAAACAAACAAGCAATAACAAAAAATTGTCACCACCACCACCAACAATAACAAAAACCCCACAGATTCCCCATGGAGCTTAATCTTGACAGATTATCCATGATTTTTGCAGACAAACCCCACCTAGTATGATCCTTAGTTGACAGTGAAGCCCAGCCTCCCAGGTTACCTTGAGGTGGAGGCTGCCAGCTCTGGAACAAGTGGGTCCTGATCACAGAAACTGAGATATGGTTCATGTTTCTTTCTATAAGCACCGTTTGAGGGGACTGCAGTTATTCAGAAGAGAACCAGCATGTCTTAGCAGGTCAGGTCAGGCCCTGCCCTTCTTGCCTTCCAGCTCTCACTAGCCACCAGGACTTTTTCTGAACCTCCTCTCTACACAAATGTATTGTGTTTGTGCTTTAAGTTCCCGTCCCTTTGAGCTCCCCTACACTAACACAGTGTTTAGTGACTTCTTTAGGCATGCTTTCTCTTACTGTCTAATCACAGCACTAATGACACCCTGGAAGCCTTTTGGATACACCTAGAGTCTATAGTCCTCCCTAGAGCACTCACTGTTCTCTTTCACATGAATTAGCCCTCATGCTGCATCCATATCTCTCCCATGGCTTTCAACTTTTTGGGGACTAAGACCACGTGGGTACTCTCAGCCCTTCTTAGGTTGAGTGCAGAAGGCACCAGAGTTGAAAAAATTGTATAAATGTCTCAGAACTACCTCTAGTCTATAAGCAGCTCACATTGTAAAGGTGAATGCTGATAATTTATGGTGCATGTTGCTCAGAGGCAAGAAACTCCCAGAATGAACCCTTTTCTTTCTTAATTCTAGGGCCATTGAGCAAAGTGAGAACATCTTGCTCACCGGTGGCCAGACCAAGTATTGAAGCCCCAGGCAGGAAATCCTAAAGTCGGGACACAGTCTTTTGTCTGGTTTTCTCAATGACTTTGATACACCTAGACCCAGGGAGCAAATGAGCTGCACCTACAGGCTCCAAGAAAATGTGAGAAACCCCAAAGTGTGCTCTCACTTCCCTCTCTGTGTCCACTGTTTTGGTTTGTCAAGTTCACCGACAAGGCCTTTCACCTAACCTGGACAATGATTCAATCCACTTCCAAATGAGAACCCTGAATCTTTAACAAGGCTGGTCTTACCCTTCATTCCTGGGTCACTGTTCCAGTGTTCTGTAATATTTATGCATGAGCCAGGCTCATTAGCCTCCAACATGCCCCCTGCTCAGAAGGAACTCTAGGGAGTAAAAAACATTTGCCAGGGATACAGAACACACTGGGTTCTGACAGAGAACAAGTGAAATCATGCCAATTTGCAAACTGTGAGACTATTGCTCTCACCATGTCTATGCACATTATCTTAGAGAAGAAGAAGTTGAGGCATTTTTTCCTGAACCCCTCCACATTGCGTGTGTCTTCTTGTAATAACAGCTGCACAGGGTGGACACACAGAATCCACACTTGTTTTGTTTTTAGGTACTGGTTCAGGAAGACTGAGCATAGGGCTTATTCTGTCCATTACCTTGGTGAGTCTCCACTCCCTACTGATGAGCTCTGGGCATGATGCCCAGAAATTGGGTGGTCCTGCATTATGGTAGAGCTGCCTCCAACCATTTTCATCCTTCTGTATGATAACTTCTTGAGCTTGCATTTTTCTATGTATACCCAGGTAAGCAGTTATTATATGTTTGTGTATGAGCGTGAGTATGTGTGTGTGTGTGTGTGTGTGTACATGTGTGTGAGTGTGTGTGTGTGTGTGTGTGTGTGTGTGTATATATATATATGTATATATATCATATATTATACACACACACACAAACACATAATGTGTGTCTGGTGAATCTCAGAGAAAAATTCCAAACATGAGGGATTGCTTCAGAATCTAAGAAATACTCACTTCCAAAGCAAACCCCATTGACAGGTTGAGCCAAGTCCCAGGGCCAGATCTAAGACATGGCCATTGAAGTACACACTGGAAATGTAACAGTTGCTTGGGTAGTCATTTTTGGTACCATGGAATCATGGTAATGTTCCATCATAGGGATGGTAAAATAAGTAACAATACATTACCTATTATAATGCTACCTGATATTAGTAATTATTTTTGTAGTATTTGATGTGCAAGACAATTTTGTAAACAGGCAGAAAAGTTTTACACAAATAAAGAAAAATGTCCTTATACTTTGAAAGAAATCTGTGTGTGTGTGTGTGTGTGTGTGTGTGTGTTTTACATTAGTGAGGTCTCGCTCTTTGAATTGCCACATAAAATGTGGTATGTGCACATCTAGAGGCTGTCAGCAGCTCATGTATAGAAAGCTGACATCAATTTCTGAGGGTGAAGATGTGCTCACACTTTTTTGTGTCACCTCAGTTTTCAACAGTGTGTTGTATACCCCAAACATTTGGGAAACCCAATTGAAACTCAGGTACTGCACCCAGACTGACCAGAAAGGGCCACCCTGTGCCTGAGCTCCCAGGATCATAGCACTGGAATAGAAAAAGACAAGGTTTGGCCTTGTCTATGCTCTGAAAAGAGGTGTTGGAAGGCAACCAAAAGCTCTGACAGCTTGGGAGTTTCAGAAGCATGCTGAGTGTCATAAAACACAAAGGTGATCCACACAGCATTTCCCTGGTGTCCTCATCCAACATCAAGTCCCTTGGTACTCAAGTCTCTTATTGCATTCCACCAGGCAAAGCAGAAACCTTTATTGTCACTTGCTATGTGGTCAGTGACAGCTAATTCTCATCCTGCCCAAGTCTGAGAACCATGGTCTTCAAGACTCTCTCCATTCTCTGCATATTTATGGTGGGTATTTTGAGTTCCCATCTTCCCAGAGTGGCCCAGAGTAGTCTGAGCCATGGCAGCCTATACTAGGGTACTGGCTGAAGAGAAATAATGAGGCAAGAAGTCACTGTGAGGGGCTATTTCGGTAGGGTGAGCCTCCCAGATGGCACAAACAGATGTATGTTCTTGGATTTGTGGTGCTGTGCTCTTTTGGAGATCCTGGAACTTACCTGACCAAGTTTCTGATAGAGTATTTCCTCCTCCAACTTGCTTCAGTAAAGAAAAGTGAAATTACTAACCACGTGGCTGTGCGATGCTTTCAAAACTCAGGTGGGCCACAATGACTGTGACTGGGGCTTTTCTGGTCTGGGATCAGACTTTTTAATGGAAATGGACTTGGGAGGGGTGAAAGAGCAAAAGAACTGAAGTCCAGGTGAGGAAAGTCACATCTTGGAAGACTTAAAGTAGGCACTGTACACCCTGAAAGGTTGGTTTGTGTTCTCTGAGAATTGGTCTCTTGTATCTGGAGTGTCTCTACCAAAATATTACTGCAGATAATTTGGATTTTTTATTCCAGGAAAGCTGTCCCAACTTGCTTAAGTTTGTGATAACCAGTGGGAGTTTGCAGGTGTACCTTTGCGAAATGACTGCCATGGTAGCAACTTTGAACTTGGGTAAAGCTAGAATACCTTCTGTTCGAATCATTTTCCTGAGATACTCACACAGTGTTCGACTGTTTCCCTCAATTTGTGTCATGGATTTTTAAACTTTAATGGCCTCTGGAAGAACATTGAGGAAAGATGAGAATGACAAATTAGTGTTTGCTGTGTTGGTGACATTTATGGGGATGTTTATAGCAATGCCATAGGTAAGAAATTGATGTTACCCAGTTTTTCCAGGAAATGGAGCCAAACAAGGGACAATAAAAAAACAGATGAGACACCAGTGCCAACAGTAGCTATTATAAATGAATGGTCTACATTTTTGCTGTAAATTCTAGCTGGTTGTTGGTATAAAATTAAATCTTATTATAATTTATTAAAAAAGTCATTATTGTAACTAAAAATTTACTCTAAATTTATGGTTATTCATGTTAGAAATAAATTCACACTAGTTATTTTTGGTAACAGTAGTTGTAATTTTAGTACCATCAGTTGTTTTGTTATTAAATTTATATAATATGATAATTGTATAATATTCACATTATCTGTTGAAAATTATCTAAAATGATTTTTTTTAAATTACTGTGGACGGGAGCTCCCTGGTGGTGTAGTGGCTTAAGGGTTCGGCACTGGTGTTGTCAGCAATGCGGCCTGGGTTCGATCCCCAGCCAGGGAGCTACCCACATACCAAAAAGAAAAAAAAACAAAAAAAAATTACTGTGGATGGAATTTTTTCTTGTAATTTTGGTAGAAACACTAATATGTTCTTTGTTTCTAAATATCGTGACATCAATTTTCTGTAGATGATATTGTTATTGTATATTTTATACAAATAATCTACATTTTAATTGATTTTTATCATACTATATTTAATTTTTCGACAGACTTTTTTGTTTAATATTTTTTGATATAGGGCATGTGCAATGAAATTGGATCAATACTTTAATTTCAAAGTAATTGTAGGTTTAAACATGCCATTTCTTTTGCAGTTGTTAACCAATAAGTATCTGAAACAATAAATAGGTTCATATTATTTTAAAAAGTAATATTATTTCTAAGAAGTCATCCCAAAGTAATAAAACACTCTTAAGTGAACAAGATTAGAAGTGGAGATGTGCATACATGAATTATATAATACAGTAAAAAGCCAGAAAGCATATGAAACATCACTAAAAGTCAGAAGATGTATGACATGATTTTTTAGAAAATTCAATAACTCTAAAGAAGTCAAATTATTTCAAAAAAAATGAGGCAAAACACTCTAGCCTGAAGAAGTACACTAGTCATTAGGAGAGATGACCCTTTTAATCATTGCAATGTGTGTTATTTTAAAGATAACACTTTTTGAGTCATTACTAGACACCAATCAAAGTCAGCACAATAAAAAATATTGTCCTTAAAATCACTTTCCAACTTTCAGTGTTGACTGCTTTTCTTGGGTGTAAATATATATTTTTTTAATTTAAAAATTATTTTTCAATATTTGGTGTGATAATATTAGTTCCTTGTATAGGAAACAACATAGTGATTACATGTTTATATACCTCACAAAGGGATAACTTCAATAAGTCTAATAATCTATCTGTCATTCTAAATAATCATTATAATTTTATTGACTATTTTCTATGCTGTACATTACATTCCCATGAGTGTTTTTTTTAAGTTCAGATATATTTTCAATAAAATATATAGAAAGAGAATGTCTACCTTTATTTGCTAAACTTCAGTGACCAACATTGCATTTCTGGAGTCTTAACTAAAGCAGAAATGTGTGGAGATCAATGGAAAGTATTACAGGAATATTGATAGAAGGTAGAAAGGGAATGCTTCATTAGCAAATAAGCTGTATCTTATGGGCATTCCTTCAGTTCCCTTTATAGAAAATTCCAAGACTAATTAAAAAGCTAATCCTGTAAAATATATTGAAAGCTGGAGAAATAGGTTTTACAGGTTCACTAACATGTCAAATGCCAGAGAGCTAGTAAAAAGTACAACAATATTTGACCCATGTTCTCTGCTTTGAAGGTAACCATGAGAGAGTCCTAGTTTCTAGACTTCAGGTTAATGAAATGTCTCCATACATTTCACAAGCTTCTACCAATTTTCACAAATGCTGCTTATTCACTGTATTTACAAAAGCTTTTTGTTTTACATATTTATATTCAATTCATCTGGACTTTCAATTTTTAAATGACAACAATAACAAAAAAATACATTCCCAATGAAAATGAAGCAAAAAGTAATGACTTAATTCAGAAACTTCATGACCAGACAAGAAAGAAAATTAATTTTATGCTTAGAATAATTAGAAAAATCTAGAATAAGTATAGAACCTGAGAGAGAAATAGTTTAAGGTTGCAAAGGTTGAAAAAGCTCTGGAAAGTGAAGGGTTTGGTTGAGGAATTTTGTTTTGGAAGATGAAATATTTCACAGCTTGAGAGTGAGGATGGATGAACTAAATTCTCACGACAGTACACTTTATTAGGATAATTATTAAACTTGACTATCATGAACTTAGCACATTAAAGAAAGATATTATATAAATGTATAAAAGTAAATTAAAGAACAAACAAACCCAAAACTAGAAGACAGTAGAAGAAATGTTCAGGTGAGGAATAGGATTGAAGACGTTGTACAATAAACAGTGCAGGTGTTTGTTCTCAGTCCAGATACCACTCTAGAGGTACTGGGTGCAATGACATCCCCAGGTGTCCTTGGGACACCAGAAGTAGCACTGCTGACTGCTTATTTCTTGGGGGTGCTGAGTTGTATGCCAGGCCCAAGTCCTTTCCAGGACCTGTTCCAGAACCCTGATCCCCAATGCTCCAGAGATGAAGATCCATCTGATGGTGATAAACTTGCAGCTCCATCACCATCAGGTAAACTTGAAGCTCTGTGGCAACTGCTCATTGTACACATTTCTTAGAATCTGCATGTGGCTTTGACATCGGCTGATTCCTGCTTCTGCAACAGGCTTCTCAAAAGACATAAGTGCAGTGTCTGGACCAAGCTATGATTTCTGAGCTGGAGCTGAAGTGGAGACAGGAGAAAAGGTGACACATGGTTTTACTTTCAAGGTTTATTCCAAACCTAGAATATATGACCAAGGCCCTCAGAGTAGCCACCTGCCCTGGGTGAAGGCCCAGATGTTGGTTTCAGTCCTGTATTTTAACCTGGTCAAATGCCAGCCTATGGGTCTTCTTCCTGTGTGTGTGGTACTGAGTCCTGTGGGCTTGTGTGTGGCTCCCACAGGCCCTTTTCAGCATTCTCATCTTTGTTGAATTATCTATATTGGCTTTGCAGCTTTCAGTTTTATATTCCGCATATGAGTGAAATCATGCAGTTCTTTGTTTTTCTTGTCTGGATTATTTCCTTAGCATGATGATCTCCAGGTCCATCCATTTTGTTGCAAATGGCAATATTTCATCTTTTCTTACAGCTGAGTAATATTCCATTGTGAATATGTACCACAGCTTCTTTATCCAGTCATCTGTCGCAGGGACTTTTGGTTGTTTCCATGTTTTGGCCACTGTGAATAGCGCTGCAATGAACATTGGGGTACATAAGCCTTTGCAGACAAAGGTTTTCAAGTTCTTTGGGTAGATCCCCAGAAGGGGGATTGCTGGGTCAAATGGTAGCTCCATTCCCAATTTTCTGAGGAACCTCCACACTGCCTTCCACAGTGGTTGTACCAGTTTTCACTCCCACCAGCAGTATACCAGTGTTCCTTTTTCTCCACATCCTCTCCAGCACTTGTTATTCCTTGTCTTGTTGATAATAGCCATTCTCACAGCTGTGAGGTGGTATCTCATTGTGCTTTTGATTTGCATTTCCCTGATAGCTAATGAGGATGAGCATTTTTTTCATATGTCTGCAGGCCATTTGTATTTCCTCATGGGAGAAGTGTCTGTTTAGTTCTTCTGCCCACATTTCAATGGGGTTGTTTGTTTTTTGTTGTTAAGTCTCATTAGTTCTTTATATATTTTAGATATTAGACCCTTATCTGATGCGTTATTGGCAAATAATTTCTCCCATTCAGTTGGCTGTCTCTTTGCCTTGTTGATGGTTTCTTTTGCTGTGCAGAAGCTTTTTAGTTTGATATAGTCCCATTCACTTATTTTTGCTTTTACTTTCCTTGCCTTTGAGTACAGGTTCATGAAGTCTTCCTTGAGTCCTAGGTCTATAAGTTTAGTACCTATGTCTTTTTCTATACAGTTCATTGTTGCAGGTGTTATATGAAGGTCTTTAATCCATTTTGAGTTAATTTTTGTATATGGAGAGACTTCACAGCTCAGGTTCATTCTTTTGCAGATGTTTTTCCAGTTTTCCCAGCACCACCTACTAAAGAGGCTGTCTTTTCCCCATTGTATGTTTTTTGCTCCTTTATCGAAAATTATTTGTCCATATATTTGTGGGTTTATTTCTGGGTTTTCAGTTCTATTCCATTGGTCTCTATTTCTGTTCTTCTGCCAGTACCAAGCTGTTTTGACTATTGATGCTTTGTAATATA
>PVJL010019336.1:0-14077 GCA_004026885.1 Lyroderma lyra | reverse complement strand
TTCACTCATATGCGGAATATAAAACTGAAAGCAAAGAAAAAAAAGAAATGAACAAACAAATAACCCATGGACACAATCAATAGTTTAATGTTTATTTGGGGACGAGTGGGTTAGGGAGGGGAGAAAGGGGAGGGGGTGGGAGAGGAGGGGGGGAAGCTAAATATAAGGTGATGGAAAGAGAAGTCACATTAGGTGGTGAACTTATTATATATCAAGTTGACAATGCACTGTAGAGTTGTATGCCTGAAACCTATGTAATCCTTGCTAACAGATGTCACCCCAATAAGTCTAACAATGAAAATGAATTAAAAAAAATATGTTTTTTGCTCCTTTATCGAAAATTATTTGATGGACAAATAATTTTTGATGACGGAGCAAAAGTTATACAATGGGGAAAAGAAGGCCTGTTCAGTATATGAAAAACCATATGCAAAAGAATAAATCTGAGCTGGAACTGTCACCATATGCTAAAATTAATTCAAAATAAATTAGAGACCTCCACATAAGACCCCAAACAATAAACTGTATAGAAGAAAATGTTGGTAGTAAAATTATGACCTCAGGCTCAAGGGGGACTTCATGAACCTGTCCTCAAAGATGAGGGAGGTAAAAACAAAACTAAATGAATGGGACTATATCAAACTAAAAAGCTTCTGCACAGCAAAAGAAACCATCAACAAAGCAAAGAGACAGCTGACAGAGAGAAAATAATTGCAAACAATGCATCTGATAAAGGACTAATATCTAAAATATATAAAGGGCTAGTATGACCCCACCACCACAACAAAAACAACCCAATTAAAATTGGGCAGAGGAATTGAATAGAGACTTCTCCCATGAGGACATACAAATGGCCAACAGACATGAAAAAAATGCTCAACTTTATTACCTATTAGGAAATGCAAATCAAAACTACATTCTAAGAGGTGTGAGATACCACCTCATACCTCTTAGAATGGCTATTATCAATAAAACAAGGAATCACAACTATTGGAGAGGCTGTGGAGAAAAAGGAACCCTCACACATTGCTGTTGGGAATGAAAATTAGTACAAATGCTATTGAGGACAGTGTGTAGGTTGCTTAGAAAAGTGGGAATGGAGTTACCATATCACCTAGGAATCTCCCTTCTGGGTACTTACGTCCCATAATTGGAAACCTTAGCCTGTGAAGACTTATATACCTTAATGTTTATTGCAGTGTTTTCACAGTGGCCAAGTCATGGAAACAACTGAAGTGTCCTTCAACAGATGACTGAATAAAGAAGCTGTGGTACATATACACAATGAAATATTACTCAGCTATAAGAAAAGATGAAACACACTCATTTGTAACAAAATGGATGGACCTGGAGAACATCATCCTAAGTGAAATAAACCAGACAGAAGAAACCAAGAACCATAAGACTTCACTCATATGTGGAACATCTAACTGAAAGCAACAAAGAAATTAAAACTCATGGATACAGTCAATAGTTTAGTGGTTACCTGAGGGCAAGAGAGGAGGTGGTGAAAGAGGAGGGATAGGGTGGGAGAAGAGGGAGGGGCGTCAAATATATGGTGATGGAAAGAGAACTGACTCTGGGTGGTGAATATATAATGCAAGACTGTACACCTGGAAGTATGCAATTTTTGCCACCCAATGTTACCCCTATAAATTTAACAATAGAAAAACAAAACGAAACAAAACAAAAACAAAATGCTAATTCAAAAACATATACGTGATCAGACAATTTCTCAAACTCATCTTAGATAAAATGCTACATACCTAATTGCTTACTATCACTAAGGTCACCCTTGAAATTTTCTTCTTTGGGAGCTGTGCACCAATGCCAGTGCCTAGTCCACCTTTCAAAGCAATTTTGGAAGGGCCATCGGAGCTGACATCATACCAAAATCTGACGGTTAAGTTCTAGAACTTGCCACTGTGTGCTTACAGTGGCAGCACTGTACAAACAACTTGATAATGTTATGACACCTTACTGAGTTGTTTGTGCAAGGTGACAATTTTGTGAACTTAATTGTCAGATTTCGGCACGATGACAGTTCTAATGGCTATTCCAGAAAAAGAGTTCCAAACTGCTTTGAAGAATAGACTAGGCACTGGCATTGGTGCACAGCTTCCCAAGAGGAGTACTTTGTAGGTGACCATAGTGATAGTCAGCAATGAGGTACGCAACACTTTTTCTAGGATGAATTTGTGAAATTAATAGTCCAAACTCATATGTATTTTTATGTTCACTGTAGCACTATTTATAATAGCCAAGACATGGAAACAAACAAAATGTTCATCAGCAGATGATTGGGTAAAGAAAAGGTGGTACATATAAACAATGAAATGTTACTTTGTCATAAAAAAGGAAAGAAATGTTACCATTTGCAACAACATAAATTGACCTAGAAGGTATCATGCTAAGTGAAATAAGTCAGATCGAGAAAGACAAATACCATATGAGTATGATCTCATGTATATTTGGAACATAGAGAACAAAATAAACAAAACAGAAACAGACTTATTGATACAGAGAACAATTGATCATTATCTGATTGGAGGGGGTCTGGGAAGGCTGGGTGAGAAAAGTGAAGAGATTAAGAAGTACAAATTGGTAATTATAAAAGGGTCACAGAGATGTAAGCTACAATATGGGAAATTGTGCAGTCAATAATATTGTGAAAACTATATAGTGTCAGATGGGTACTAGACTTATTTGGGGAATCACTTCGTAAATTACGTAAGTGTCTAACCACTAGGTTGTATACCTGAAACTAATACAATACTGAATGTCATCTATAATTGTAGAAAAAATAGTTAGTTGAAAACAGTAAAACACCTAAAATATAAGATTAAAAACAAACAAAGTAGCCACAGGGATGTAAAATACTGCATAGGCAATATATTCAGTAATATTTTAAAAATTCTGTATAGTGTCAGATGGGTATTA
The DNA here is from genome assembly GCA_004026885.1 of Lyroderma lyra. Lineage (NCBI taxonomy): Eukaryota > Metazoa > Chordata > Mammalia > Chiroptera > Megadermatidae > Lyroderma > Lyroderma lyra. Next base: position 11,137 of record PVJL010019336.1, on the reverse strand, counting down.
GACTTTTTGGGTGATTGCTATGTGAGGTATATAAATGTCTAATCATATGTTGTTTTGTACAACTGAAACTAACATAATATTGTATGTCAACAGTAATTAAAAAATAAATTTTTAAAAATTAATAAAATAAAATACATGATTACATTTTAAAACCTTCAAAATTGTCAATCTTCATATATAAGAAATGTTGCCCCTGTAGTTGAACTGCTTTATGCTCCCTCCTGCACTGTAGGAGGGTTCACTTGCCCCTCACTCCCCCAATATGTGCACTGATAGTCATCATGGCACCTGTCTACCCAGTTAGAGAGAAGTAGCCTTGGGTATTGTGCCACACACTCATTGGCTAGAACTTGCTATGGTGGGAGGAGCATATCCAGTACATTTCTTTATAGAAGGCCAAAACTCAGGTTATGAAGTCAAAACTTGAACCGAAACCATGGAAAGGGGCATTACTTTTTTTCCCATAGATTCACTTATTTCATTTATTGAGGACATGGCCATGGACTACCTAGTGGAACCTGCGGCTAAATATTTCACAGATAAGGTATGGAATTTTGTAAGAGATCAATTAATGATTTATGGAATAGAGAAAGTCTTGAGTGTCTTAGACCGATTGTTTTCATTTATAATCAATAAGATACTTACATTTGTACTCAAAAAGATAGCTTCAGCTGCATACAACCTGTGTGTGAAAAATTTAAAAACCATATGTTTCTCTAAAAATAAGATGCATCACCAACCAGAAAAAGTGATTGTGGTTTAATTTCTGCTTCAGCTGGATATGTACACAATCCTCGTGTATTCATAAGAGACTACCAGGCATACTGCATTTATCAGACTATATAATGGGAGCTTAACATTGGAGTTGTGACTTAATTACTAAATACAAATCTTCAGGAGGACACACAGATTATTTTCTTGGCTGCCTGGACTGATTACTCAATTCCAATTTCAACAACCACTGGTGACAAATTTTGATTCTGAACTTGTGATTTCATTTGCATACTAATTGTGCCTCCGTGACAAAAAAGACAAACTTAAATCTGAAAGAATTAAGGATTTTTCCACAGAAATGTGGTCTTAGGGCTGGTTCTCTGGAATTTGCCCTCTTATTTTGGGGTGAGTCTTTGGTTTGGGCTTTGAGCCAGGGAAGGGTCCTGATCTGGAGCAAACCCATGACAAGCAGAAAGAACATCTCCACGGGGCAGGAGGTGTTGAGGGGTATCAGTCTGAATGGGGTTTAGGGGAGGGGAGCATTCAAAGGTAAAATTCTGGAGCTGAATCCTGAGGAGGCCTCGAAAACCTACTACCTCTGTATAGGAGCAGGCATGGGTATAATGAATAAACATGGCGGGGGCGGGGATGTGTAACTTTCGGATGTGAAGGCACAGACAAAATGGCTGAAGTGAGGAAGTCAGCAGAGTCAATAGGGCCCTGAGTTGCTGACTGGGGGAGGAAGGCTTCAAGGGACAAATTATGGTCATGAGGAAAAGTAAACCTCTATTCCTTGAAGGAACCCCCAAAACTGTAAAGACAGACCTTGAAGAGGAAAGGGTGTGGCCTCTGTGCTGTCATAAAGAGGATCATTAGGTTGCAGTTTGAACAATGTGAAACACAATTAAGGTTTTTTTCTTTGCATGAAGAAACGAAAGTGTGGACAAGTAGTCCCAACCTCTGTAGAATTACAGTATTTTTCAGTGCATACGATGCACCCATGTAAAAATCAACCCCTACTTTCCACCCAACATTAACTCCCATGTATAAGATGACCCTCAATACTTGGTCTAACAATTTTCAACAAAAGTATCATCTTATTCAAGGAAAAATACGGTATTTCTCACCTTAAGATTCACCTCCATTCCTCTAGAGTAATGGCCCTCTCTTCATTTTCTTTCTTCTTTCTTCTTCCCCTCTCACCCCTCCTCTTTTTCTAGATTCTTCTGGGTTTAGCACACACCAAGCTCATCCTGGCCTTCAACAGGAGCTCCTTCCCTCCTTTCCATTTTCTAGGTTTGTCTGGTTCCTCACACTCCTGGTCTTTCTGGTCCTTGATTTCCCCCGCTCTCCCTACCTCCAGGCTTTCCAGATTTTTCTAGCTCTTCCTGATAGTTGGCTTCCTTCCCCAACCCCTCTTGTTTTATAGACTCTCTGGGCTGTGAACACTCCAAAGTCTTCCTGCTCTATACCCTCCCCCATCTCCTTCCTATGTCCAGGCTCCTTTACAGCCTCCAATCAGGCCCCAGTTAGTTTCACTTACTCACAAATCTTGGAATCTTGTTGAATTTAAAGTTGTTCAGAAGGACAAATTGAAGCTCAGAGGTCGATGTTAGCTTTCCTACAGTACAACCGAAAATGCTGCAACCACCAGACCTAGACTCAGCTTTGAGAGCAACTGCACACATCTCAGCCAGATAAGAACTGAACACCAAAAACCCTGCCCTGGCTGTTGAAACTGTATTTGATGTCTCTTCTCACCACCTCAAGCTTGCACTTCATTGGCCACCCTTCCTCCACTGGAGCTCAGTAACTCTATTCTGCTCCACACTCTCACACTTAACTCACTTACTTTTTTTGAATTGACTAACACCCTCAGTTCAAAGCTTCTGTCATCCAAGAGTCCTCATACCATCTTCCAGTCCCTGGACACTCTCTGGATTTTCAGCCTCATTGAAATTTCAATCTCCCTCTTCACCTTATTCCTTGCTCCCTGTCCCCTGATGACCTGTCCACCAAGCCCCCCTTCCTAAACTGTGAGCTCTTGTGCTCCGAGAGATATGTATCTATATGTTCTTCAGTCTAATGCCCTTAACACACACACTCACACACACACATATGCACATATACACAACACATAACACACACAAATACTCTCTCACATATATACACAATCACACACACATTTGCACACACAAACCACATAGACATCCACACACACTCAGTCCAAGGGATTTTCTGCCCTAAGCTCTTGATTCCTTCATAGATTTCAAGTGATGACCCCAAGGGACCCTTGCCTGAATGCCACTTTTCTCTGGGTTGGGCCAGGGCTCTCAGTGACTCTATTTAACCCTGACTATGCTTTGATGCCTTCACAATCTCCCATCTCTCTCCTGCCTACCACTCCACCCTTTCTTGTCATGCCACACTGCCACTTCTAATATCCAATGTAGCAGATATTTCCCACAAAGTGCCTGCTAGTTTTTGTTTGTTGGTTGGTTTGTTTTTTGTTTTTTTTTGTTACACGATGTAGTGAATATTTTTGGTTCACTTACCAATTCCTATATCCCAAGCTGCTCACTCATCTCCACAAATGCCCTTTGCAGCAAAGATTTGCCTTCATATGAGCCAAAGTCCATTTTCCAGGGTGTTTCCCTCCACCCACCCCTATGAGGAGCCAGCAGTCAGGGTCAGCCTGGCACACGGCTCTAAAGCCCAAAGTACGGTGGTTCTGGGCTGCAGTGTGTGCTCCAGAGCCCCCTGGTCAGGCTGCAGCAGGTCCCCATCAGATCTGACCCCTGCTAGTTTCCTTGCTCTGCACTGCCTGGATTCCCTCCAGCATCCACTCCATAATCCTCTTGAATCCCATCTCACACTCTACTAGGAAATGTGACATGAGACCATCTACACCAACAGTGGTCCTAGGGAGCTGGCCCCAAGTTAGTTTCTGGGTTGGATCACCCACCACAGGAAGACAGGAGCACCTCACACAGCTGGGTGGTGAGCTGCAAATTGTACAGGGCATGTGTCACCTGTGGGCTTGTGGATATTCCACCTGTGGGGTATTGTTGCCTTACAACTGCCAAACCGTCTGTCTCCTCATGCATTCCCCATGACTTCCTAAGGCAGGAGCTAAGCATGGAGGCCACGGGGGCATAGAATACCTCATGCCACCCTGTATGGCCCCGGAGGATGGCTGGTTAGTCAATGACGGGTAAGATTCCTCAAGGGAGGAACAACCTAAGACAGGCACAGTCGCATAGGGGCCAACAGGAGAGAGCTTGGGCTCTACAGAGGTGAGGCACAGTCTCTCACCCTTTCTGAGGCTAATCATCAACCCCCTGGCTAACTTGTGTCCCATGCTGCTCCCATGGTGACCTAAAGAACAATATTGGTCATGTGCCAACAGGAACAATTTAGGTACTGAGTCTACCTCTGGGGTGGTTTCAGTACAGAGTCTTTGGGGTTAAATCTTCTTATAGAAATACAATGCATGTTGAATCACAATGGGGACTTTTGGGAAAAAGGCAGTCCCCTAGGCAACGTTATGCCTAGATGATGGAATAACCAGTCTCGCTTCCTTGTATGCTCACCAATAAAAGTTACGCAGTGACCCGATTCAGGGCTCTTTTCAGTCCATGAGGCTGGAGCCCCTTGACCCCGCTTGAAAGTTTTTTTTTTATTTTTTGCTTTTTTTTCAGTATGTGGGTAGCTCCCTGACTGGGAATCAAACCCAGGCTGCAGCGCTCACAGCACCAACCCCGAAGCCTTAAGCCACTACACCATCAGGGAACTCCCTGAAACTTATTTTTGGCTACTGTTTTTCACCACCTTGCATCGCCCTTCCCGTTCACCCACTGCCTGTTTCATGCAGGACACGAAATCTGGCACACAACGTGGGGCAAGAGAAGGAAGGTCGACTCAGAGTCAAATCAGGAGATTCAGGGCGTAAGGCCCGGGAGGGTATTGCGCACAAACTAGCAGGGGTCAGATCTGATGGGAACCTGCTGCAGTCTGACCAGGGGGCTCTGGAGCACACACTGCAGCCCAGAATCACCATACTCCATGTGCCAGGTAGGGAAATGCCTGGGGATCCACCAAGGTAATAGGGAATTCAAACAGCTGGTACAGGCCTGTATCTGCTTGCTTAAACAACTTCTTAAGGCCGGAGGAGCTCAAGTGTCTGATCAGAGACTACAGGAGCTTCTTAAAGCAGTTGAAACTTATTGTTCGTGGTTCCCAAATGTGGGGACATTAGATTTAAAAATATGAAAGAGAGTTAATACAGAACTCTGCACATTATACCATAAGGGTGTTTCTTTTCCAGTAAGTATTTGGACTACATGGCAATTAATTTGGACAGTTTTAGAGCCTTTACAAACTGATGAGGAAGATAAAGGAGAGGAAGAAATACAGAAATTTGAGGAAAAAGAGGATGGTTCTTTAGAAGCCCTCACTGTAGTCCTGAAGTCATTATATCCTTCATTGGAGGACTGTCATCCATCCTCAGGTCTTTTACTTGATTTAGCGGCACTGCCTGCTTTTCCACACTGTGAGTGGAATCTGCCAGCACAGCAGGAAAGGAGAAACAACCCTTTTCTTTCCTCTGCACATGGGCCTTCCCCTCCTAGTGGAGGCTCCCATACACCGCTCTCTGCAGTGGAAAGGGGCATATGACAGGCTCGATTAGAAGGTGATTTAGAGGCTTTAGCTTTTCCAGTGATCATATGCCAGCACACAGTTCCTGGTGATGATCCAAACCACCCTAACATTGTTCAGGAATATGCCCATGAGCCTTTTTCATTTAAACTTCTAAAGGAGCTCAAACGAACACTGTTGCACAGCTATTGACCCCTGTAGCCCTCAATTGGACAAATAATAAGCCCTCTATGGATAGAACAGTGGTCCCTCTACCAGAAAAAATTAGAGGCATTAGTGGAATTAATACAAATTCAATTAAAACAAGATCATATAGAACCTTCTACAGTTCTTGGAATTCTCCTAATTGATTATGTCCTACTTTAGGCATTCCAATTTATGCTCTCAGTAATTTATTTGGTCTCTTATGAGGCTCTGCACAATTGGATAGTCCCTGCACCTTAACTCCTCAGGCCAACAAAGAGGTGGAATTGATTGAGAGTAAAATACAAGAGGCTCAAATTCAGCATATAGATCCCTCTCTGCCTTTACAAATTTTAATTTTTCCAACTCCTCATTTGCCCACAGCAGTAATTGTTCAACACAATGGTCTAGTTGAGTGGCTTTTCTTGCCTAACAACTTTAAGTCACTCTCGAGCTCTATAGAGTTAATCTCAGAACTCTTATCAGGAGCTCATACCAGGGTGCTTCATTCAAATAGGACAGGAACCTAATCAAATCATGGTTCCTTAAAAAAAACAACAAATAATGAATTTAAACATCACTTATGAATCTTAGCAGATTGCTATTAGTAGTTGTTTTGGAAAAGTTAATAATCATTGTCCAAAAAACAAGTTATTCCAGTTTCATCTGAAAACTGATTGGATTTTTACCCAAAAGGCTCAGACAGGTTCCTTTTCCTATGCAGTATAGTTTTTATAGATGGATCAAGTAATGGTAAAGCAGCAATTGTCAGTGAAAAAGTCAACAACTTATTCAAACAAACTGTACTTCAGCACAAAAGGCTAAATTAATAACAGTTTTAACTGCCTTATAAACTTTTTCTAAACCTTTAAGTTTTGTTTCTGATTCTGCTTATGTTGTTCATACAGTACAAAATATAAAAACAGCATCTCTTTCTAATAATACTAGTCAATCTATGCAGATTTTATTTATCCAACTCCAACAGGTTATGAGAAATCACCAACATCCCTTCTTCATCACCTACATACATGCTCATACTAATTTACGTGGTCCGAAGACTCATGGTAATGTTCTTGCAAATTCCTTAGTAGAAAAGGCCCATATTACCGAGACAACACATTTTCATTCTTTGACTCATACAAATGCTAAAGGCCTTAGGTCTCAGTTTCCTATCACTAACAAACAGGCTGGATGGGTTATTCAAACCTGCCCAACTTGTCAAATTCTTAATGCTCCATAGGAATGTCCTGAAGAAATAAATCCTGGGTCTGGGAGAAATATTAGTGCAAAATCAGCCGCTGAAAGCAGCCACAGAGTGATTTTGCTCACCGGAGTGAAGTTGCACTAATGTTTTGCTCTCACAAATGCCTTTCTAGTCAGTTAGGATAAACTAAATGTTTCCTTTGTTGTCTTATGTATATATGGATTTGCTTGTTTGTTTGTTTTGTATAAATTGTGGCCTTTTAGGGTTAATATCCCAATGACCATGGTCAAATCCACATGTAATGGGCAAATAAAGGTATAATTTCCATGTCCTAGATGTTTCCAAACATCTATTTTATGTCTGTGTATCTAGGTATGCATCCAGATTTGTTCCTATGTATGTACATATGGTCGTTTTTAATTCTAAGGTCAACAATAAAATTTAAAATCTTAGTTCCAACTAATGGTCCATTTGATAAAATATTAAATAAATGGTAAATTTATAGTTTTAGGTCATTAAAAATTGGTACTCCATTACTATACTGCTAAATCTCTCTCTCCATGTTTCAAGTTTTTATAATGTAATAAAAAATTTTACAAAAAAAAAAGGGGGGGAGAAATTAAGGACCCCCCAAAGATATAATTAACAAGAGCTATGTTTTCTATAAAATTTTTTGAATTCATCTGGATCAGATGCCAAGAGGTCCAGAATTTCCTGAGGAGAAAGGTAAAAACTTTATTCTTTCTGACCCTACTGCTTTAAGCTATATTTATACACACCCATTTGTGTTAGACCTGATCCTCCATGCATAATTCTCACTGATCAGATTTGGGAACTTCCAAAAAAAAAAAAAAAAAAATTTGGCCCATCCAAAGCCCATTACAAAAAACCTTTTGGAAAGTAGCCTTGAGTTTAGAACAAAATAAAATCTGGGAAGGAAACTATACAAAAACTAAAGATGGGAGTTCCCTGGTGGTGTAGCGGCTTAAGGCTTCGGCGCTGTCACTGTCAGTGCTGCGGCCTGGGTTTGATTCCCGGCCAGGGAACTACCCACATACAAAAAAAACCCAAAAAACAAAAAACAAAACTAAAGACAAGGAATATACCTTTAAATTTAAAGAAACAAAGAGATTTGATTTACAAGTTTGCCTTAAAATTCTTTTTGTTTTTTTTAATTAGGAAATTTTACAATTGATCCAACCCTGAAAATGGTTGAATGCGTTCAATGTCGTTAGTTCTTTAGTTTATAATGCCTCCCATGATCAAATTATGATTTTAAGAAGTAGAAGGGGATTATGGTTACCTGTCCAAGCCCCTAGAATGTGGGAAGGTTCCCCAACTGTTCATGTTGTTTTATAACTCCTTCATAAGATTTTACATCAAACGAAGAGGTTTATTGGCCTCTTAATTGCAGCAATCATAGAATTATAGAAATAACTACTGTTGCTGCTGTATCTGGAGTAGCCTTACATCAGACTGTACAGACTACTCAGTTTGTGCAGGAATGGTATGAAAATGCAAGTAAGGCTTGGAATCAACAAATAAAAATTGACCAAGAAATTAATATTAGATTGGCTGACTTGGAGAGAACTGTAATTTTTCTTGGAGATCAATTCAAAAATCTCCATACCATGATTACTTTAAAATGTGATTGGAATTTTTCTAACTATTGCATGACTCCTTTCTCTTACAACCAAACTAGGACTCCATGGTCAGAGGTATGAGCTCATCTTCAGGGACATACTCCCAACCTCATTGTAGATATTCTACAGCTGCAACAAGAAGTGGATCAGATGACGCATGCCACACGTTCTCTTCTACCAGGAGAGGAGACGCTTTCTGTGGCAGTGGAAGGATTGTCTAATTTAAATCCCCTCACCTGGGTGAAGACCCCAGGTGGAGGATTTGCAGGTGCAATTGCACTGTTGCTAATCATTCTACTTTTATTTTGTTTAGTCCTTAGATGTGGACAACAAGCCCTACAACAAGCCATAGATAAGGAAACTGCCCAGTCTGTGTTTCTCCTTTTATAAAAACAAAAATGGGGAGATGTTGCCTTACAACTGCCAAACCTTCTGTCCCCTCAAGCATTCCCCATGACTTCCTAAGGCAGGAGCTAAGCGTGGAGGACATGGGGGCATAGAATATCTAGGAGACAGAACTGACTCTCTCTTGGGGGTACTGTTCCTCCTCCACTCACATACCTCATATCACCCTGTATGGCCCTAGAGGATGGCTGGTTAGTCAATAAGGGTAAGATTCCTCAAGGGAGGAACAACCTAAGATGGGCACAGTTGCATAGGGGCCAACAGGCAAGAGCTTGGGCTCTGCAGAGGTGAGGCACAGTCCCTCACCCTTTCTGAGGTTAATCATCAACCTCCTGGCTGACTTGTGTCCCACGTTGCTCCCATGGTGATTATATGGGTCAAACAGAGTAGCCATCCCCATATTTCACTAAAGGTCTCCCTTTTCCTTGTTCTTTAGCTCTCAGTTTCACCTTTTTCTTAGTCTAAAGTCTTAATCTCTCTCCTTGTCAATTTTCTCTGGCTCCTCACCCCAAGCAACAGACTGTCCCCCATAGGTAATTATTTCAAAATTTGTAACTCATGTCTCCAGCTTGCTGATTATAATCACCTACAGGCAAGCACCCCTTTCAGGCCTTTCTAGACCAAGATAGGGGATAACACCTGAATGACCAGTTGGGCCAGAAGTCAAAAAGCCGCAGGCCCAATGGACTCTCCATCCTAAAATCATCTAGTGACAAGGGCTTTAAAACCTATTTCTTAGATCAATGCCTTTAAAACTACTAACTCAATTAATTTCTCTTCCAGGATACAAGTGTTACACCAACAAGACTTCCAGGTCACTTCAACTAAAGAAGTCAACATGGCGGATCTTGAGACCCCCTTCCCCTTTTAGATTAGATAGGGTGAGAGCTCTGTGGATCCCCAGTAGGTAGGGACAACGACCATCCTCAGCAGGAAGCAGATACAGAAGAGGAGACCTTCAGCCCCTCAGCTTCCCATGGAGATTTGTGGGGATCACGTCTCTCAAGGAAATGTGAGGAAGGCAGGTAGAATAGGGGGGGATCTCGGGACCCCTCCCATGAGACTTGCCCCGCTGGATAGTCACCGCCTTAGTACCACCCTATCATTAGTACTTCCCACCCCAAGTTGAGTAACCTCAGGAAAATTCCAGGGGAAAAGTTAGCTAATACAAGGAAGTTAGAGGGCACAAAATAGCCCACCAGTTTGAGCCAGTTCCTAACTCCTGCGCAGTGAGAATTACAACGACCTTCATTTCACCTGAACCTGATTATACCATCATTATAATATCATACATATGCCCGGAAGTTCATTAATATCATTATAACAGACTGAAATCTGGAAAAGAACATGCACAGTCAGAAGGCATTATGTAATAGACCTCTTGTCAATCAAACTTGTCAATCAAGAGACCCCATGCCCAGAGGTGTCTCCCCTAAAGACTTAAAAGAAAATAAAAGTATCAAGGGGGAGAAGACAAGATGGTGACTGGAGAGGAGGTCCCTAAAGCCTCTCCCAGAAAACACAATTGAATGGCCATCCAGGAGCCAAGAAAAAGGACCCTGAGTGACAAACCGGCTGCTGAGAAATCCACAAATCGCAAGTAAACACCTGAAGGTTGGCGAGAAGGGGGCGAGTCGGGGAGAGGGAAGGGAGCAGAGACAGACCACGCGGGACGCGATCCCTGCTGACTATTCGGAGCTGTGCATTTTGGGGGAGGGGAGAGAGACTGGGGAGCTGGAGACAGAAGGAGTTTGAAAGCCAGCCTCTGGAAGTTTTGAGCAGTAGAAGGGCTGAGCGAGGACTCTGAACTGCAAAGATGACACCCCAGCTCTAAGCCCCCTGAAGACCTACACAGGGCTGCAGTTCCTGTTCCAGCCTGCTGCAAAGCCGACCCTGCTGTCTCAGGCCAGGCCCACAGCTTTGGATTTATGGAGCGGGCACTTCCTTGTGCACCCCAGGGTTCTGAAAGCAGTGTGAGCCCTTAGACAGCCAGGTACTGAATCAGACTGATTTGCTAGCATTCACCCCAGCTAGCAAAAACAAGCCCCAAGAAAGGGCTTGAAACAGCTTCCCCAGCAAGGAGCAGAAGGCAGAGCCGCCTTTGGAAAGCCTTTTGTTGGCCTCTCCCCAGGATATATGCGCATAGCCTCCAAACGCAGTAGGAGATCAGAAATAAGAAACAGGAGAGAAGACAAGATGGCGACTGGAGAGGAGGTTCCTAAAGCCTCTCCCAGAAAACACAATTGAACGGCCGACCAGGAGCCAAGAAAGCGGACCCTGAGTGACAAACCGGCTGCTGAGAAATCCACAAATCGCAAGTAAACCTGAA
>PVJL010019335.1:0-14079 GCA_004026885.1 Lyroderma lyra | reverse complement strand
AAAAAAAAAAAAAAAAAAAAACTATCAACAAGGAAAAGAAACAGCCAACTGAATGGGAGAAAATATTTGCAAATATTGCATCAGATAAGGGTCTAATATCTAAAATATATAAAGAACTAATAAGACTTAACAAAAAAAAACAAACAACCCAATTGAAAAGTGGGCAGAAGAACTAAACAGACACTTCTTCCAGCAGACATATAATGAAGTGCTCATCCTTATTAGGTATCAGGGAAATGCAAATCAAAACCACAATGAGATACCACCTCACACTTGTGAGAATGGCTATTATCAACAAGACAAAGAATAACAAGTACTGAAGAGGAGAAAAAGGAACTCTCACACACTGATGGTCAGAATGCAAACTGGTACAACCACTATGGAGGACAGTGTCTGGAGGTTCCTCAGAAAATTTGGAATGGAGCTACCGTTTGACCCAGCAATACCCTCCTGGCAGTCTACTGAAACGACTTGAAAACCTTTGTCCGCAAAGACTTATGTACCTCAATGTTCATTGCAGCGCTATTCACAGTGGCCAAAACATGGAAACAACCACAGTGCCCTGCGACAGATGACTGGATAAAGAAGCTGAGGTACATATACGCAATGGAATATTACTCAGCTATAAGAAAAGATGAAATATTGCCATTTGCAACAAAATGGATGGACCTGGAAATCATCATGCTTAGTGAAATAATCCAGACAGAGAAAAACAAAGAACTGTATGACTTCACTCATATGAAGAATATAAAACTGAAAGCAAAAAAAAAAACAAATGAAGAAACAAATAGCCCATGGACACAATCAATAGTTTAATGTTTATTTGGGGACGGGTGGGCTGGGGAGGGAAGAAAGGAGAGGAGGTGTGGGGGAGCTGAATATAGGGTGATGGAGAGATCACATTGGGTTGTGCACTTATTATACAACAAGTTGACAATGCACTGTAGAATTGTATTCCTGAAACCTATGTAATCCTTGCTAACAAATGTCACCCCAATAAGTCTAACAATGAAAATGAATTTTAAAAAATTTAAAAAAACCAAAACAACAAAACAAGAAACAAACCAAAAAATGTAAAATTACTTGCAGTAGGAATATTGTAAGCATTGATAATATTGCTCTGAAACTACCTTATTTATGTATCTAGAAGGGATGTGTTAATATACTCAGAGCCATGTTGAAGAGACAGCCAAAGATGGGAATATTTGAGCTTTAAAAATAAACTGCAATGGAATAAAACATCAAAAAAATAAAAATAAAAATAAAAAAAAAACAACTCTTCAATTTAGTAATTGTGCTTATTTTGTTTCTACATAAATGATTTCTGACTTTATCTTTACTAACTTTCCTGTTATATATTCCTTAATTTTATTTATTTTTATTTTTTAGTTCTTTAAATTTAATAGATATTTGATACATTCTCATTCATGCTTGCTAATCAATGTAAGAATATATGGCATAGAACCAATGTTCAATGATTTTACAAACTAATTCTGTGGATTCTGGTATCATGTTTTCATTGTTATGTTTTCGTATTTTACACTTCCAGTGTTGAGGTTTTGATTTATTTTTTAAATTCATTTTTATTGTTAGAGTTATTGGGGTGACATCTGTTAGCAAGGATTACATAGGTTTCAGGCATACAATTCTACAGTGCATTGTCAACTTGATTTATTTTTAGACTAAAATGCTGTTAAATTAAAGTTTCTTAAATGGCAGAGGACCTGAACAGACACTCCCATGAAAACATATAAACAGCAATCAGATATTTGAAAAATGAACACCTTCACTAGCTTCTAGAAGAACACAAATCAAAACCACAGTGAGACACCTCTTTACATCTGTTAGAATGGATATTATGAACAAAACAAGAAATAACAAGTGTTGGAGAGGCTGTGGAGAAATACTCTCATACACTGATAAAGAAAATGCAAAATTGGTATAACTGCTACAGCAGACAGTATGGAGCTTCCTAAAAAGTTATGAGTAGAGTCACTATATAACACATACAACCCTCTTCTGAAAAACCTAAGTCCACAAAGATATATGTATGCTAATGTTCACTGCAGCACTGTTTATGGTGGCCAAATAATAGAAACAACCATAGTGTCTCTTGATAGATGACTGAGTAAAAATGTTGTAAAATATTACTCAGCTATGAGAAAAGATGGCATAATGCCATTTGTGACAATATGAATGGACCTTGAAATCATCATGATAATAAAAGTAAGTAAGACAGAAAATTAAGAATAATCATATGTCTTTACTCATATGTGGAATATAAAATTGAAAGCAACAAAGGAACAGAAACTCATGGACACCGTCAGTAGTTTAGTGCTAACCTGAGGGTAAGAGGAAAAGGTGTGGAGGAGGTCAATGGGAGCATCAAATATATGGTGATGGAAGAACTGACTCTAAGTAGTTAGCAAATAATGCAACAAATAGATGATGTATTGTAGAATGATACACCTGGAACTTATGTAACTTTTACCAAACAATGTCTCCGCAATCCATTTTATAATGATAGTTATGCATCCTATTTTCCTTAAAGAATTTATTTTAGCATTTTACTTTCAATATTTCTAGGTATATACACAAGATATAATTGTCTTTAATTCAATATGACATATCTGTATTTAAGTGGATATCTTTGTAACATTTATTGTGCAAGATTATTCATATATTTTTATTTTATTTCATATTTGTTGTTTTCACTTCTTTTTTAAATCTCATTTTCTATCTTCTTTTTGGTTGCAGTTGATTGGTTAGCCCACCAGATTTCACAGCTACTTGGATTTTCAAGTCCATTGTGATTGCTTTAGCACTTTGTGTAACATGGGATTTCAAATGATCAAAAATGAGCAAAACTGTTTTTTTAAATAATCATCCAAACTTCATGACCAGACTTTGATAACCAAGTTTCATGCCTTCTTTATTTATTCATTTGTTTCATGCACATGGACAATAACTCCAATGAAAATCTTTTCTTTTAGAAACATTTCTCTTTTAAAGGTGATCACAGGTGGTAGCTTTGTCCCAATCCCCAATAGGCTACAACAGCAGTGAAATCTGTTTTCTTATTTCCACGAGTTTTAACAGCCACAGGCTTTACTCCTTTGAAATTTACAGTTTTGTCAGGTGGCACATCAAATGTGAGTGAACCCTCATCTATATTGGCGTCCTTGAGAAGTCATCTTTTTTTTTCTCATAAAGTTATTTTACCCTCTCCTTTTATCATCCTGGTCAAAAGAGAGATTTCACTTTGATGCTTTTCCAGAATCCAGATCTTTACCTCGTGTTCCAAATCCGGTCACTTTGGAGGTCTCCCTCACATTGCTTTCTTCTGTCTTTGCATCTCAAGAAGCTTTCCTTTTTGTTGCCTCCACTATCTGATTCATTTTCTCTGGGAGGGGGTCCAAAGTGTCTCTCAGCATCCCTGTTTTCATGCTCTTTAGAGTATTTAATAACTGTTAGTTTAAAGCTTGAAGTGTACATAAACCATTTTGACATTATCCAAGATACTCTCCAATAATTTTTGTAAAGATATCTAGGTTGCTCGCTCTTGCCTAAAGTGTACAAAGAGAAATGTTGCGCTGCTCACCCAGTAACAATAAACTCAACATCATTATCTTATGAAGTCAGAGTCACTTACTTTGGGGAAAACTATACTTCACTCTTCATTTCATTCTGTTAAATTGTTGGCTGAAATTGTTTTCAGTGAAAATTTGTGGTAAATTCAACAAAACTTATTATGATATTCCAGGGTGTTATTTGGCATATGGATATCAGTATTGATTTCTAGACATACACATTTCTTATTTTTGGTAGTTCCTTGACTGGGAATCAAACCCAAACTGCAGCACGGAGAACACCAATGCCTAGCCACTACACCATCAGGGAACTCCTAGAGTTACACTTTTTACTCAAACATTAATAAAATTATTTAAAAACTTTTATATAGGTATGAAATTAGTACTACCTATGCATAATGTTCATCCTTATTTTCCCCCCACAAATTTGGGCAAAAATAATCTCATTATACCTAGCATGTAATGTAAATAAATGGTTTTAAATTTTTATGCCCATGAGTTGAAAGTGTTATAAAATTTCCTATATTAAACTATGTTAAAATTAATGCTAAATTTTTATTTAAAAATAAAATATAAATAAATAAAATTTAAATTTAAAAATTACATCAAAAGATTATTTTCCCTGAAATTTCTGGCCAGAAATGTAGGTGCACATTATACAGGAGAGCACATTATACATTGCAAAATACAATAGTTTGATTATACTGACACAAAAACAGCAATTACTATTGTCAAACATGTGCTATGGAGGCAGGAAAATAAAATCTTCAATACACTACATACACCAAAATAAAAATCAGAGAAAAAATATAAAACATATATATTTGCCAATGAAAGGCCAATACAGAAAATCTAATGAAGACAAGAAATAATACCTGTTACACATTTAGATAATCGTCATCTTTTCCCATGAATGTAAGCAAATCAAGTAGTGCTCAGAGAAAACACAGCTCATCTTGACAGAAATACCCTCCTTTGTTTCCCTGTTGAATCAAAAGACATTTTAAAATAATTTATATTTTTGTTAGTTGACAGACACAAATCAATATATTTCTCTTTAATTCCCCATTCAAGATGCAGAGTTAAAACGTTTTCAAAACATGTACCTATATCTACAACTTTTATCAGATCTAAATTGACTTGTATATAATCAGGAAATAAAGTAATGATACACCAAAGAATACAAATTTGTGGAAACACAGAGCATGTGCATCACAGAAGAATAACCTACTCTAAAATTACTTCAAAATTAGAGCATAGTTTTTCACAACACACAATGCCTTCAGTTTTCCTAGTTAAAACCCTGCAATAGACTCTCTTATAGCTAATAAAAAGAAGTACTCATAGTTTAAAATTGAACCAATTTTAGTGATCCCCTTTTTTAATAAGCATAGAATAATGTTTGTGAAGGCCAACAAAATTAAAAAGTTATATTTAATTTATAGAATCAGAAATAATTCATCATGTAATGTCTTCTGTTGTGGTTTTTGGATGTCCCTGGCCAATGGCAGAATGTGAAAATATTCATGAGGCATCAAGAAATCAAAGTTGGAAAGTTTTATTTAAAGACAGAAATATGGAAAGAGAAATTGCATTTGGCAGGGTCTAAGGCAGACCATTGTCCCAAACTTTGTGTTAGCTCTTTGTATACAGGAAAAGTACAAGCAGATTCTTCAAAATCAAGATGTGGTGGTCACCTGTTAATAATTGCAGGGGGGATTGGGGCCACAAATATCTGTTCCTTTCAACTGGTCTAACTCAGATAAGCTTGTTTTCCAAGGCCAGGTCCACATTTTAAGAAGTGGTAGCCATATCAGCTCTTTGGTTTTGCAGCTGGCCAAGGTCAGCTAAACTTGGTGCCTTCTAGCCCCAGCAAGCTCATTTTTGTTAACTCTTCCCCTATCTCATTATCATCATCTGATGATAAATTACGTTAGTGAAAATCACTTCTTCAGTATATTTCTTGGTAGCATTAGGTATTTTAACCGCCGCCCCCCCAAATAAAAAAAAAAACATAGCAAAGATTAGTGTTCTTTCCACAGATAGAAAAAAACTGCCAGTTATGGGGTGGAGCTGAATGAGAAATGAAACTGTCTCTAGAAGTGTCAGCTTGTTTACCAATATGCATTATTTTTCACAGGAATGATGCATTACATGAAGGGATTGAAGGGGCAGCAGAATCAGTTAGAAGGACAGCAGTGTGCCAGGAAGCCAGGCTAGATGGCTGAGACCCAATACCCACAAATATCTCAGGAGTGAATGATGCCAATGCTGTGTTACTGCCTTGGGGATTTGTCCTTCTCCTTCAGGGAGATTTTTTTTTAAATTATATGCACATCCTAATATTTAGGTTTTTTGTTAGTTCCAGTTTATTTACCTTCTCATCTTGTGGCAAAATAGAATCTAGACATTAGTGATTAACACAAAGTTCATTAACTGTGGCTCAGTTTTGTATTTCCTACTGCAATTTGCATATAAAGTGCAGCAGAAATTGAGGTGAAACCATAGTACTTAGATGAAGAAGAAGAATATTAATATTTGGTATTCTACATAAACATGTAAAAAGGACGTAGAGTCTAATGAGATCAAGGGGTGAATTAACAAGCTAAAAAGGAATACATGGTTCCAAAAATTAGAAGAAAAACTTGGGAGAAATTTTTTTTATTGTTAGACTTATTGGGGTGACATCTGTTAGCAAGGATTACATAGGTTTCAGGCATACAATTCTACAGTGCATCGTCAACTTAATGTATAATAAGTTCACCACCTAATGTGACTTCTCTTTCCATCACCTTATCTTTAGCTTCCCCTCCCTCCTCTCCCACCCCCTCCCCTTTCTCCCCTCACTAACCCACTTGTCCCCAAATAAACATTAATTTTAGTCACATTACATTAAAAAATAGATGCCTTTATCTTATATGATAAAGCCTTATCAAATTGATACTTGCAGTATACTCATATGCTCATAAAGCAGTAGCATTCTTTAAAATTTATCATCATAAGTTTTACCATAAATGTATTATATTCTATTACAAATGATGCTTCAATGGACACAGAAATTATGACTTTGTGGGTACTCTTCTGACCAACTGATCTGGCCCCCTCACTTATAAAGAAAGAAACCAAGACCTAAGGGCATTCACAAAAATCTGGCAAAGCCCCAGGCCTCCTGACTAGCCAGTGTCTCCACTTTAACCCCTACCCTCTGAAATGGTCTTGACTTCACAAGAATACTTGGTCACTACAATAGTCGATCTCAAAAAACAGATTCTCAGTAGATCACATTAAGGTACTAATTTTAACAGAGTGATTTGTTGTTCTATACAGGAAACACTAAGTGCACACTCAACTCTCTGTGTTGAATAACCAGATGCCCACCCACATCCTTTCCTACACCAATTTGGTTACCAAAGGAGTGAGGATTCAATATACTGTGACCCTATTCCCTGGTCAATAAAGTTACCAAGTTTCTACCATAACTACTTAGTGTAGGGCTGGCCCCAGCTCCAAACAGATACAGTAAATATTCTTTTCAGGGTTAAACTCAGGACAATTTCATGGACTCCCCTTACTATGAAGTGATGAAACAGAAAGAATGAAGGTAGTCAGCCACTTCCACATTTTGGCCTTGGGGAAGCAGAGATGCTGATCTGACAAAGAAATGAGAAACAGTGAGGTGCTGGCAGAATCTGTAACCTGGATTCTCACCATGCCACAGGCTTTGGTCTCCAGAGTGCACTCTAGTATTCTGGAAACAAACCACCATTTTGCCAAAATTGGATATATTATTTATTTATTTATTTATTTTGCTTTTTGATATGTGGGTAGCTCCCTGACTGGGAATCGAATCCAGGCCGCAGCACCGACAGCGCCAGCGCCAAAGCCTTAAGCCACTACACCATCAGGGAACTCCCTGGATATATTATTGAAAAAATATAATAACCCAGGTAAAAGTTTTAATTTCGTGATCAACCTTCCTGAGAAAACTAACAATCCTGGCAGTGCAAAACAACAGGTCAACAGATAAGATCACATCTTAGAGCCAACTTTTCAGTGGACACAAAAAAACTTTTCTGTTCTCTGTAGGCTGTTTGGGCATTAAGCCCCACTTCTGGGGCCTTGATGTGCCTCTCAGTGAAGTACAGTGTCTGTCCCCACATGTAGCTGCATAAGGAGCCAAAAAGAGAGGAAGAACTGAAAGAAAGATTGAGATTTCCTTGGATTTTTTACTATCTTCTTATTTTAAAAAATAATCCAGATAGTCTGACACAAAGATTTTGTTCTTTCTTATCACACAAAGGAAATTAAATCCATGGAAACAACTCATATTTTGCTTACATTTTGCTTTGAGGTATCTTTTACTCATCTAAAATAGGAGGTGGTTTTAGGTACACTTATTTTCATAACAAACAGTCTTGAACTCTTAGAGACAGGAAAGAGATAAGTTCAGGTGGCAATTCCTACTCCAGCTCACAACTCTTTGGAATGCCATCTGTTTGTCAGAAAGTAAAAAGTACTGTATAATACTAAACTTCCTACATACAAGGGACATGTTTTCTTTCTCTTTAGAGCCCAAGCAGGGGTCAGGAACCAAGATTGTCCTTCTGGAATTTTCAGATAGAAGCATGTTCTTCACACCCACCTGTAGAGTAGAAGAGTTAGCACTGAGTCAAATTATTAAACATACTTCTTAAAGAGAGATGAGGATTATCTAGTCTGATTATTCCTGAGAGAATTCAGCTGATGCAGTCTTTGCTTTTATTGCTGCCATCTATGTAGGTGATTGAGTAGAACTTCTCTTTTTACAGAAACAATTTGGCAGAATTAAAAGAAAGTTCATGAAAGATGACTGAGCTACAAACTCTGACCCACAGTTGTTTTGTTTTTGTTTAAGTAAATTAATTTAGTTTACTTATATTACCACATTTTTTCAACCAAATATTGAAACCTGTTTTCTAACAGAGACTTTATTGCTCTCCAGAAAAGCATACTGGAAAGCACAAGTGCTCATAACTCCTTAATATCACTGTATCTTGAACTCAAAAAAGCCTAGTAGGAGTGTGCATGTTTGCCCACATGACAGCCAGAAACACGCCATGGTGAAGGAAAGTCACATAGTCACATTAAAAGTCTTTCCAGATAATTCAGTAGATATTGTGTGTGTGTGTGTGTGTGTGTGTATGTGTGTCCAATTTTTATTAACATAGATGTGTCACCATTTTGTGAAAATGTTTGGGGACACAGATAAAAAATGAAAGGAACGTTTGGAGGCAGGAATTAGAGTTCAACATGGATTACTGGGATTTCCAGGTTGAAGGATTCTATCTTAAATTCCATCAAATCTATATGATGTGAAATACAATAACACAGAGAAAGTGACAATAACTCAGTGGGCCTTCCACTTCATAAAATAAATGTGACTGGGAGGGGGTGGGAGAAGAGAGAGGGGAAGCTAAATATAAGGTGATGGAAAGAGAAGTCTCATTAGGTGGTGAACTTATTATACATCAAGTTGACAATGCACTGTAGAATTGTATGCCTTAAACTTATCCTTGCTAACAGATGTCACCCCAATAAGTCTAACAATAAAAATGAATTTAAAAAAAAGTGACTGGTAAAGTGGTGGACAAGTGTGCTCCTTCTCACAATTAGCCATCTCATTTATTTTCCAAGAAGCAAGGGAATTGCCACTGAAAAGTCACAGAGGATGTTATTGTGGAGCGTTTCTGTACATGTCCATGGAGGAAGCAAGAAAATTAAAGCATAGTAAATGACCCAATGACTGTATACTACTGGCAACAAGTATATGTATAGTGACCCTTGGGGTTCTAGGCAATAAAAATCTCCATTGAATTGCAGTAGCATTTAACGCTGGCACTGGAAGCAGAGTGTTGAGAACAATGATAAAATCAGTGTGTGTAATAAATTAAAAATGATGTTCCAAAAAATCATTTATAAGATAAAAATAAAATATCACAAAGAACATCTCAGGAAGACCATTACTAACAATGAATCATTCTTATCTAAACCCCTTCTGAACACATCTTTCAAGGATGTTCACATTTGATCTCTCTCATTCTAAAAGCAACTCTGAAAATTTCCAGCCCAGACTGACTTTTCTTCCAGTCTCTGGACTCTAAAAGACATTTAACAGATTCATCAATGTGTTTATATGTATCATTTCTCTCTCTTGCTGCAAGACTGAATCTTAAAATATATTAAGCAAAGTAAAATGAAGAAAATTAGGTACCATATTGTGAGTGATACTACATAGAGAAAATATTCAGACAACTAAAAAAGAAAAACTAACACTCATTTAAAAAAAGTTGGCAGTTAATTTCTCAAATCTGCATAATACAATCATTCTGTTAATATTTTGTTAGCTAGCATGGGCCCACAGATTATTACTGTACCAAAGATGAAGAATTGTTATGCAAAGAAAACTTATTTTACAGAACAACATTTTTCATTTTTTAATTAAATTTACTGGCGTGACATTGATTGGCAAAAATGACATTGCTTCCAGGTGTACAATTCCCCAGTGCATCACCTATGTGTTGCATTATGTGTTCGCCACACAGAGTCAGTTCTCTTTCCATCAAAATATATTTGATTCTCCTTTCTTCCCTTCCTACTGTGTTTTCCACTTATCCTCAGTTAATCATTAACCTATTGACTCATTCCATGAGGTTTTATTCAGTTTTATATTCCACATATAAGTGAATTCACGTGGTTATTCTTTCTGTCTAGTTAATTTCACTTAGCATGATGATCTTAAGGTCTATCCATGTTGTCACAAATGGCAGTATTTCATTTTTTCTTATAGCTGAGTAATATTCTATTGTGTATATGTACCGAAGTTTCTGTATCCAGTCATCTATCAAAAGGCACTTTGTTTCCATGACTTGGCCACTGTAAACAGTGTGGAACAGCTTCCTTTCATTAGTTCTCTTATTCAAATTTTGGTGAATGTATTTGAAAATATTTAACCAGGTTTTCAGACAATAAAATTTCTGCCACTTTTAGGTATTTAACTTCAGACTGAAAATCACTTATTAATATTTGACTCTATTTTGTCATTTAATACATTTCTCTGCTTTTATGAAAGGGACCCTGAAACACTTTATATATATTTAGGCAATTTAGCTCCAGAAAGAACAGAAATTGATTAACCTTAATTAAATACTAAGCAATTTTCATTTTTTATAGTTTGAAATAAGCATATTTTTGTCACATGCTTCAAGGCAGCAAACATAATTGAATGTGTAAATAAAACATATGCCTGACCTAATGTGCAAAAAGTGGCTTTGCCAGACAACAATATATTTAAGGCAGAAAACTACAAACATTCCTAAAATAAGAAAGCAGAGAACATTTGTGATCATATGAACCTAATCCACAGATATTTGCTGAAGGGCAATAAGCACATATCAGTATCTTCCCTTGAAAAATGTATCCTTTTACTTTTCTCAAAATCTCATTATACACATCAGAGAGTTCTGATAATAATAATTCACTAATAGAAACCCTGGACTCTTTTTATTCATGCCTGTAACTAGAGTTTAGGTACATATTTTTCAGAATAAGAATTTCTGTTCTTGCAAATACAGTAAGATTGAGCATAGATTTATTTAATGGATATTTTGGAAGGCTTTCCCAAATTCTAAATGTTCTATCATATATTTATTCATTAGTTATTAAGCAACGTATGAGTTATTTAACATTTTCCCATATTCCACTGACTGTCACATTGTTCTATAATGTCTCTAAGTTTTTTTTTTCTTTTGGCTATACTTTTGTATTCAAAGAATTTATTATGTTCACATATTTCAAAATAAGAATTAACTGGACTGTCAAATGAATCATCAACCACATGCAAAGGGCAAAGTAAGAAGAGTGCTTGTTGAACATGCGGGAAAACCCTGAGCCAAAATTTATATCAGAGTCCCACTTATTTTCTTTTTTATTTTTTTAAATTCATTTTTATTGTTAGACTTCTGTTAGCAAGAATTACATAGGTTTCAGGCATACACCTTCATAGTATGTTATCAATTTGTTATAATAAATTATCAACTTTTTATAATAAGTTCACCACCCAACGTGTCTTCCTTTTCAATCACCATATATTTAGCTCCCCCTCCCTCCTCTCCTACCCCTCCCCTTCCTACCCTCCCTAACCCACTCATCCCAAAATAAACAATAAACTATTGATTGTGTCCATGGGTTATGTGTTTGTTTGTTCATTTCTTTTTTTATTTGCTTTCTGTTTTATATTCCGCATATGAGTGAAGTCATACAGTACTTTGTTTATCCAGTTTGGCTTCTTGCACTAAGCATGATGATCTCTGGGTCCATCCATTTTGTTGCAAATATTCCATTGTGTATATGTACCACAGTAATATTCCATTGTGTATATGTACCACAGCTTCTTTATCCAGTCTTCTGTCGTAGGACACTTTGGTTGTTTCCATGTTTTGGCCACTGTAAGCAGCATTGTGATTAACATTGGGGTACATAAGTCTTTGCAGGCAAAGGTTTTCAAGATTTTGGGGTAGATCCCCAGAGGTGGGATTGCTGGGTCAAATGGTAACACCATTCCCAATTTTCTGAGGAACCTTCACACTGTCTTCCACAGTGATTGTACCAATTTGCATTCCCAACAGCAGTGTACCAGAGTTCCTTTTTACCCACATCCTCTCCAGCAATTGTTATTCCTTGTTTTGTTGATAACAGCCATTCTAACAGGTGTGAGGTGATATCTCGTTGTGGTTTTGATTTGCATTTCCCTGATAGCTAATGAGGATGAGCATTTTTTCATATGCCTGCTGGCCATTTTTATTTCTTCATGGGAGAAGTGTCTGTTTAGATCTTCTGCCCACTTTTTGATTGGGTTGTTTGTATTTTTCTTGTTAAGTCTTATTAGCTCTTTACATATTTTAGACATTAGGACATTATCTGATGTGTTATTTGCAAATATTTTCTCCCATTCAGTTGGCTGTCTCTTTGCCTTGTTGATGGTTTCTTTTGCTGTGCAGAAGTTTTTAAATTTGATATAGTCCCATTCACTTATTTTGGCTTTTACTTCCCTTGACTTTGAGGACAGGTTCATGAAGTCTTCCTTGATTCCTGGGTCTATAATTTTAGTACCAATGTCTTCTTCTATACAGTTTATTGTTGCAGGTCTGATATGAAGGTCTTTAATCCATTTTGAATTAAATTTTGTATATGGAGAGAGTTCACAGCTCAGGTTCAATCTTTTGCATATGTTTTTCCAGTTTTCCCAGCACCACATACTAAAGAGGCTGTTTTTCCCCATTGTATGTTTTTTGCTCCTCTATCAAAATTTATTTGTCCATAAATTTGTGAGTTTATTCCTGGGTTTTCATTTCTGCCACATTGGTCCATATTTCTGTTTTGCTGCCAGTACCAAGCTGTTTAGACTATTGATGCTTTGTAATATAAATGGAAGTCAGGAAGTTTAATACAACCAGCCTTGTTCTTTTTATGTAGTATTGCATTGGCAATTTGAGGTCTTTTATGAATCCATATAAATCTAATAATTCTTTTATCTATTTCATGAAAGTATGGTTGTGGGATTGTAATGGGTGTTGCATTAAATCTGTAGATTGCTTTGGGCAGAATGCCCATTTCAAAAATTGTAAGTCTTCCTATCCATGAACAGGGAATATTTTTCCACCTCTTAAAGTCTGTTCCAATTTCTTTCAAAAGTGTCTTACAGTTTTCCTTGTATAGGTCTGTCAAGTTCTTTTTTAAGTTAATTTCCAGGTATTTCATTCTTTTTGTTGTGCTAGCAAAGGGAATTGACTCCCTCATTTCTTTTTCTGTGGATTCGTTGTTGTATATAGGAATACTGTTGTTTTTTTACATTGATTTTTATATCCTGCTACTTTACTATATTCATTTATTGTTTCTAATAGTTATGTGATGGAATCTTTGGAATTCTTTATATAAAGGATCATGTCATCTGCAAATAGTGACAATTTGACCTCTTCTTTCCCAATTTGGATAACTTTTATTCCTTTCTCTTGCCTGATTGCTGTGACTAGAACGTCCAGTGCTACATTGAATAACAGTGGTGACAGGGGACATCCCTGTCTTGTTCCTGATTTTAGGGGAATAGGCTTCAGCTTTTCCATATTCAGTATAATTTTAGCTGAGGGCTTGTCATATGGCCTTCATTATGTTGAGATACTTTCCTTCTATATCTATTTTATTTAGTGTTTGGATCATAAATAGATGTTGTATCTTGTCAAAAGCTTTTTCTGTATCAATTGAAATGACTATATGGTCTTTATCTTTGATTATTTTTTGGTAAAATTAATTTTAATATTAATAATAAATTTAATTTAATAATATTTGGAATACAAGACATTACATTTTATACATCTTATTTAACTCAGTATGTCTAATATGTTATCATTTCAACATATAATCAAAATAAAATTATTAATGAGATATTAAATTTTTT
>PVJL010019334.1:0-14081 GCA_004026885.1 Lyroderma lyra | reverse complement strand
TATTGTTAATTCTTGTTCCTCTTATAAGCTTAATCCTCCACTCTTATCGGTTAAGTTGGATGTATGTTTTCCCTTCCTGTCTTTTCAGATAATTTATTGTTAGGTCATCACCACATAAAAGGGATGTGAGATTCAGGAGTTTGTGAATTTCTTATAGAGGTGATAGTTCTGAGCAAAACCCTAAGAGCTGCCCTAATATCCCAGTTTGGACACATGGTTCTGCAACTTGAGTCTCACCCAGGAATGATTATATGGCCATTGCTGAGAAAGTCATTTTCTTCCCCTACAAAGAGGTGTTAATTAACGTCTTGCTTATAGAAGAGGCCAGACTGCCAAGTGGGTATGCAGTGTTAGACTCAACACACAAATAATTCTTAAGATGCTTTGTTCAGTGTTGAAGTTGTATAAGTCTAATATATTACAAACTATATGCTTACTTCTTAGTGAGTTCTCATGCCATCTCCCTGTGCCTCCCAAGAGTTTGTTGTTTTTGTTTTATTGACATTATTATTGTTGCTTATTTGTTAGTTTACTTTTATACTGCCATTTTCTGTAGCTCTTAATTGTCAAGTCATTCACAGGGTTATATTCTGAGATGTGGTCTTTGACTAGGTAGTACTGAAATGAATTGGGATGATGCAACTTCAATTGAAGATTTAGTCCAATGCTAAGAATGAGAACCCCTTTCACATGTATCACACGTAGCTGTGCAAGGCATTGCTCTAAATTTGTTATTGTGGAAATCGCCACAGAATGTTTAAGTAATGTATCCTCTGTCAGCTAGATAGTACATAGTGAAATTTGGATTCGATTCCAATAAGGGTTAATGGACTAAAAATGTCAACCTGTCTATTACTTTCTTTAGCATGGCATTGATCAAGAGAGTCTAAGCTCTGCTACTGTCAAACAACTGTAAAATCTCAGCAGCATTAAATCAAAAAGGTTTATTTCTCACTCACATGTTCACCATGGATTAGCTGGGAGCCTTGCTCCTCATCGTCCCCAGTCCAGGCCTTGGACACTGTGTGGAACGTAGCAAGTCACTGTGTTCGTGGGGAAGAGAGTCGTTTCAATTGCACAGCAGCTGTTAAAGGTTCTGACTGCAAATAACACCCATCGTTGTCTAACACAAGTCACAAGATCATGCTTAACTTCACATTAGGTGCCTATAAAGGGGGAAGAACTGGAAATACTTAGTGAACAGCATTTCCGATCCTCACCAGTGCCTAGATCCGATTTTCAAGTTTTACCAATTGGTAGAAAAAAAGGGAAAACATTTACAGGCATGGATCATTCTGATACAGTTTCTGGAAATGTAAGCAGGTTTATTCTAGGAGATCTTGAGGATGAACTTAGTGAGATAAAGTTAAACTCAATTACTATGTAACTCAGGTCAGATCAGGCTTGCAAATGAAATGGGTGCCTGGATCTTACCCTTTGGCCATTCCGAACCATCACTCTACCAATGGCAGCCAGATTTGTGGTTGGCCATTGGTGCCTTCCTTGGAGTCCTACTTCACTATACCATACTGCCTCTTCTTTGGGTGATAGCTAAGTAAATGTTAAGTGAAGGCAATTAATCAATTCATTCATTTATTCAGTCACTCATCACTTGGCTTCAGAAATATTTTTTGAGTAGGTACTTTGTCACCGACATTATGCTAAACTCTGGTGGTACAAAGATACATACCGTATTTTGCTGTGTATAATGCACTCCTGTGTATAATGTGAATTCAAGTTTTGGGCCCAAACTTTTAGGGAAAAATTTTTTCATTTTAATGTTTTAATTCAAATTTTTATTTGCTTATATTTAGGTATTTTTTTTGTATTATGAAAGAATTTTAGCATTTATTTTTAACATAACTGATATATAGAATATAAAACTGAAAGCAACAAAGAAACAAAAACTCATGGACACAGTCAATAGTTTAGTGGTACCTGAGGGTAAGGAGGAGGGGGTTGGGGGAGAAGGGAGAAAGAGTCAAATATATGGTGATGGAAGGAGAACTGACTCAAGATGGTGAACACATAATTCAACACATACACAACTTATTGTAGAATTGTACACCTGGAACCTATGTAATTTTTACTAACCAGTGTCACCCCAGTAAATTTAACAACAAAAAATACTGACTATTGAATTCCAGGGAATTATTTTGCATAGGGATATCATTATTGATTTCTAAAGTCACATTTTTAACTCATAACAAATAAAAGAACTAAAAAAATTTATATATATATAGAATTAGTACCACACATGTATAATGTGCATCCTTATTTTTCCCTCACAAAATTGGGGCAAAAAAGTGAGAATTATACACAACAAAATATTGTAAAACATGGATTAATACCCTCTGAGATTTCACAGTCTACACAGGCAGACAAAATGTAACCAATTTATACTGCACCCACAGGTTTGACTTCAATAGACAGAAGAGAGAGGTTAGTAAATATTGTGGTGATGATTAAAACTATAAATTATTACCACTTAGTGATCATGGCCAACATCAATTTTAAATTATTGTAGAACTTGTCCTTCTTTCAGCATTTGTTACTCAAGTGTTAAGTCTTGGCCATCCTCTCCAGAAAATTTCTCAACAAGGAATATCTACCATGTGGCTGTCATGTCATTGTGCTTCACATACCATGTACTCTAAGGGAGAGGCAATAAAGACTGCTAGGCAGAGTTGTTAAGATTAAGAAAATAATTCTATTGAAAGTATAGAGGATAGTTTAGAAAGAAGAGAAGGACTATGGATGGAGAAATTGTTTGGAAGTATTGCACATGGCTGAATTTGGAGGGGTACTAAGAATTGGGACTGGGGCTCCCTCTCACATTGGGTCTGTGGGTCCCTAGGGTCCGTAGCATTTTGGGGCATTCTAGACATGAATGGGGGCATCTTGAGGCTGTGGTCAAAGACTTAAAATCAGCCTGAGCAGATGCTGATCCATGTGCTCAAAAGGTTGTCTGCTCTGATCCGAGAAGGCTGGACAGAGGTGGAATCAATGCATTCCTGATCTCTGTGGGAAGGTCTTGTATAAAACCAGATCTACAGCTTGGGTAGATATAACATGGCAGGCAGGCCCTCTCCACTGAGCAACAGAAGCAGAAGCACCCATGGATGCTGTGATACCACAATGCCTGGGCCATACCTGCTGCCTCCTCCAGGCAGCCCACCTGCTGTGCACACAAAGGCCAGCACCCTCCAATTTCTGTTAACATTTAAAATGTTTCTCTTGCTATTCCTTTAAACAATGCTGTCCAACAAATACAATGTGAACCCCTAAATTACTTTAGCAGCTGCACTAACAAAAATAATACTAAAGAGGTGAAAATAATTTTAATAATACATTTTATTTAACCCTGTATATTCAAAGATGTTTTTCAACTTATAATCAATATAAAAATATGATTACTGAGACATTTTATATTTTCTTTTCATGCTGTGTCTGAAGCCTGGGGGGGTGTTTCACACTGACAGCACATCTCAATTTGAATTAGCCACATTTCAAGTAGTCATTAGCCACAAGTGACTACTTACTAATATAATGGAAATTGTCATTATATTTTTAAAATAATACTTTATGGAATTACAGTAAGACAGAAATGAAGGTAGGTTATATTACTCAAAATATGTGCCTTTTACCATAAAAATAAAAACTACACTCCTAATCTTCTCTGGTATCTCTTTCCCATGTTTAATCTGAAGTTGACGCACAGAAATGTTTACCTATCTCTGAGTTTTATATTTTTCCACAAAACACTCACAGAATAATGTTTTCTTAAAATAATATGAAATGATGGGATGCTTTTTATGCCGACTAATTTTTCTTTTTACCAAGTTTTCAAGTGCATGATTTATTAAATACACCAGACAGAAAGAACCATTGCAAATTGAGCTAATACCTATATGCTAGAGATGGTTTTCCTCTTGAGATAGTTTTTGCTTCGGGCCAAGGGCTGAGGACTGGGCTTGGTCCAGGTAGAGAGCTGTGTTGGGGGAAAAGCACTTAGTAAAGCTTTTAGCAGTAACATTGGTCTGGATTGACAAATTATTATGGAAACACGTGGGACCTCAAACACATGGATCATAAGATATTTGCTGAGTTCTCGGCCACGTGAAAGTCTGTGTAGGAGGCCACATAGAGCTGGTGTCCTATTTAATGTATTTACCAACTTTTATAGTACGTGGAATGGAAAACTACAGAGCTGAGCGGAAAACTTCTCAAGTGCAGAACTGGCTGTCAACATAAAGTCAGGGGAATCATGCTCTGAAATTGGGGTGAAGTCAAATCTAGATTTAGTCTCACCCAAACTGCAATGCAGCTCCAACCCACCTCAATCCTTGATGGGACTGAGATGATCAGTGTTTTACCCCATATACCTGACGTTGGGAAGGAGAGTCCTCTTTGGTAGAATGTAGCAACATCTGGAGCCTCTGAACTTCTTTTATACACAACGCTGGACCTATAGTAATAATAAAAAATTACTAGCCAGGAAAAAAGATGAGATTATATGAGAATTAAACAAAAGCAAACAATTGTTATATTTGTCTGGTTAAGAAGAAGAAAAGTAGACACCAAACAGACTCACCTTTGATCGAGATATGAGTGTTAGCAGAGTTAGTTGATTCAAAACTGAAAAGAGTGGGTTGGACCTGGGCAGAGGGGTGGGAAACAACAGGAGAAGCTGCATCAGATCCCCCAAGGCAACAGAGAAGGACAGGCAGAGAGCACAAGATGACAGCTTCCTATCCCTGGAGGCCAAGTAGAGGAAGAGAAACTGGTTAAAGAGTCAGAGAAAGACACAAATAGGGGGAAAGCCAGCGTGTGGAGTTGTGATGACAAAACAAGAGTATTTTGGGAAGAAGGAAAGGATCAACGTTGTGGACTACTGCAAAGAGGTCAAGAGAGGTGGAGAGAAGAGTGGTTTGGGGAGGCAGTCCTTAAGTTGGGGCAGCTCACAGGAAGCAGAGACTTGTTGACGTCAGCATCCAGGCTGAGCTGTGCAAGCTGTTGTCTTACAGCAACATATTTTGGGTGATGGTTAAATTTCAAATATCTGAGTATGAACCAACCAAAGTGTTCAGACAATCCACCAGAGCATAATGTTACTTCAACCATGATACTTCAAATACTTCCTTGACTTGAACTGACATTTATTTTAATTTCAGTACAAACCTCTTTCTCAGAAATCACATCTTGCCCCTTAAAAGCTAATAGTTTCACTGTTTGATTTTCAGCAATTAAATTCAATAAAAATGTAAACATATAGATACAAGATCATTACCAGTGGGACAACTTTGAACAAACTAAATTTAAACTTTCACTGCATGTTTTTGAAATTGTATATTTGCTTTAATAGATCATTAGTGCTCAGTAAGATTATCTTCTACAAGATAAAATCAGGATATGACCCCAAAAAACCCACTTAAAAATTAGATGCATTATGAGGTTTGCGTTTCTTTTGCATCTATTTTAATGCCTCTATGAATTATATATGCACGTATGCATATATAAATACTATATATAAAATATGATTGTGGTTAAATTGCATTAATGTGTGGCTTTACGAGTATATGTTCTGTTTTTCACTTCATATTATTCTGTCAGCAATCTCCAATGTCATTGAAATTCACTAAAGTCTTCATTTTTAATATCTCCCTAATATTTCCTAATATGAATTTACATTTATTTAATCATTTTCCACTCATGTGGTTTAATTCAAATTTGTCATTGTTATAAACAATTCAGTGGTGTAGCCAATTCTAATCTTGGCTCGTTATTCCTATGCTGACTGCCAAAGCATGAAATCGCGATACCCTGAGGAGAGAAAGGACGTGAAGTTTCACAGCATGGGGACATGATGACTAAAATGATCACATGGATCTTACACGTCATCTCATTGGTAGATGAAAACTGAGTTCAGATGCTTTAAGGAATGTGTTCAAGGTCACACAACTAATCAATGGGAGAACTGTGTTTTGAACCCAAGTCGGCCTCACCAAAGTCCACACTTTTATCTCTATAATGTTTGTATTTGTTTTGACGCATGCAAATTTAATGTGGAATTCCAGAGGGGCTCCTGAATATCATGGATATTATGAAATAAGACCTGTTTTTCAGCCGTCATCACCAATTTCATCAATGGTACAAAGCAGTTATATAGCTTTTATTCCTAGGTGAATCCAGTCCTTCTGTCCCCATCTTTTTTTTTTTTTTTTTAAATTCATTTTTATTGTTAGACTTATTGGGGTGACATCTGTTAGCAAGGATTACATAGGTTTCAGGCATACAATTCTACAGTGCATTGTCAACTTGATGTATAATCAGTTCACCACCTAATGTGACTTCTCTTTCCATCACCTTATATCTGTCCCCATCTTTGAAGGTCTTTCTTCCCCCTGACATGTTATTCCTATCAACTCCCCGACCCAGAGCATGCACGCACATGCACACGCACAATAGAATGGGGAATATGAAGGGCTTTCTCAGTTGAAGTGTCAATAGTCTTTGATAGTCAATACTCACTAGTGTCAGAGGGAAAACCGGAAGTCTGATGGTCTTCTGCTGTCCCTGTAGCCATTGCTGCCACATGGTGTCACTGTTGAAACACAGGCCGACCAGCTGCCCCAATGCTATCTCCTTTGTCTCCAAAACTGGGCGTGGGCCTCCCAACCTCAACACTTCCTCCCTAAAAGACCTGATTACCTGGAAGTCTGATGCAATCCCTAGATGCTTTCTGGTTGTGCTCCACCACTCACACACTTCTTCCCATGGAACTGAATCATCATCATTCATTATACGTACATATATGACACATAGGCTCCTGTCTCAGGTATGCAAACGTAGCCCACAGACTCTTGGGCCTTACACATCAGCAGTCTAGGTTGAACTCCATCCACTGGAAATGCAGCTTTTTGAGTTTAGACGTGTAGCAGGGGTGATCTGGTAAAGACAGGCCTATCCATTTTTCCTCCTTCAGCCAACAAAATATTATTTTTGCTTTTGGGTGTGTTGGGGAGTCAGTTTACTCATCCAGAAAGAATGGAAAAGGAAGATTATGCCCTCCAACTCCACTCTCAGAGAGCACATAAAAGCCTTTATGTTGTAAAGGTCTGGGTCTTCCTCTCGGAGAGGAGAAAAAATTATTTTGTGTGTCAAAAAAAAAAATCCAGGGCCTTCTTTTAAGCATTTATTTTCTCTTTTAGAGGTTATTTCAGGGGTTGAAAAGAAAAGCAGCCCAACTCTCTGGGTATAAAAAATTCAGGAGGAGAGGGGGAAGTGGGTGTGAGTTTAATTTTGAGCAGGTGATGCATTCTGGCACAGCATGCTGTGTCCCCGGGCTCTGAGAATTGCTGGTGTACAAACCCGGACACGGCACTCAAGTGCTGTGGCTGAGCCTGCAGCTGGGGACTGCTGTTGTGTTGGCATCAGAAGGGCAAGTTGGAAAACCAAAGTGCGAAGTGTGCTACTCCTTTCTTAAGAGTGGACATTTGGGGGAAAGCCTTTGGGGTCACATAAGATACTCAGTTTCTTTGACTATCCAAGGAGAGAAACTCCAAGAGTTTAAGAATCGACTTCATGTCAATCTGGCATTTGGGTACCAAGTCAAATTAAACTTGATTTGGTGACATTAAACTGATGTGAGACTGTACCCCAGTGTCAAGTAATAGCAATAGAATTACCCACATGCACACAGATACCCATCCAGGTTCAAGTTTTCCACCAGACCGGTCAGTTTCACCATCTCATGGAATCAGAGTCTCAAGGGTAAAACAAATCTTTTCCTCTCTCAGATCATCTTCACCTTCTGTCCCCTGAGTGGGAAACATTTTGTTTAGAAGAAATATGCACCTGGTTATGTACATTAATCAAACTTTTTCAAGGTTTTACTATCTATATGAGTATAACGTGTTACATTGAGATCACTGAGGTATGGGAAGGTAACTATTCCTACAGAACAGAGCCCCACCCTTGAGCCTCTACTTAGTAAGTTTCCCTTGAACTAATGGTAAAATATTAATAGCATTTGTCCCAGAAATCATTTGAAAATAGTCACTGGTTTGTGCTCTAGATGGGGTGCCAGGTATTCTCCGAAGCTCTCAGCTGGTGGCCTCTCACACTTCACTCTTTTTTCCCAAATCAGTATGAATATTACTTTTTCCTTTCCTCTGGGCATGTTGGGGAGTTTCTCTTTACCCCTCATAGATCTATGCCCACAGCAGATCCTTGTAGACTGGCTGGGAAAACTTTTCTTTTCCCTTTCCCATTTATGTTTCACTCTCTTGTTTGGTAACCCTTGCATGGTCTCATTGTCTTCGTCTCTCATGCTGGAGACATGCTCAGTCCATAGTCCCTTTGGCATGGACGCTGCCTCCTTTGGAGCTGAGATGTGGAGATGGGATCTATCTGGATTTACTTTAGACTTGGTCTATGATTTTCAGATCATGTAGGTGACTACCACTACTTCTCCCATTTTATTTTGTTTGTCCTCTGATCTTTTGATTTTAATTCTCCTGTTTCTGTTCTCAGTGTGCTATGTGGCTACTGTTTTAGTGGGGGCCAGAGTAACTAGTTCCCTCCTTAGCTGATAATGCATAGGCTTGTACAATGGTGTTTTACAAGAAGCATCATAGTACAATGTTTGAACTCCAAGTAGTTAAGGACTTCTCCACCATAGGAGTTTTATGATCTTTAACATCATCACAGCATAGAGAATGCTTCTGTTGGGCCAAAAGGAGTCAGAGAAGAGACACTTAATTTTTTACTTCAAGTGTTCAGACGCACAGGAGGCACGCAGTCCCACATGGCTCTGCTCACAGGTAAGAACCACTGGTAACATTCACAGTGGCCAAAAAGAAAGAAGCAGACATCCCAGAGCAAGTCAAATTGGGAACAAAGAATGCAGAGGAGGATATATACCCTCCCAGCTGTTACCTCAGTACGTCTTTACTAATTCTCTGTAATTAGTATGCATAGTAAATTACATGCAATTCTCAGCAGATCCTTGTGGCCTCTTAGCAAAACACCTCCTTCCTCTCATAATGAAAGAGGCCAGTCTCATCACTTACTACCAGGGTCCATCTGCCTCAGAGACGTCTCGTTATGGATTACCCTCTCCCTCTTCTGTGTCTTCAACCCCTTGCTTTGTCTTGATCTATTTCCCATTAGCTTTTAAATATATCCTGGTCTCTTCCTTCTTGAAAAGCTTTCAGTCACTTGCCCAATAGTTTTTGCAGCCTGAGAGTAGTGCCCTTCATCTGTAGCTAGACCACTGATCAGAGCCTACAAAAGTGATCTTGCCTAGTTGTCTGCCTAAAAAAGAAGCTGTCTATGACCTGAATGACCAATTGCAATATCAATAACTGAAGTGTTTGGGGCCATAATACAATGCTAGAACCCCAAACCCATTTACTTTTAATCTTATTATGCCTTGGTTCTCTGTTTGCTTCAGTCATCCCCAGAAGTCCAAACCTTCGCAGACATTACTACCAGCTGAAATCTCCTTTATGATCTTCTCTGTTTACCCCTAATCTGTCTCAATCTGCAACCTCCACTCCTGGCACTGCTTTCTGGAATTCCTGCTCCCCTCTGTTTTAGTAAGCTCAGGTACCATAAATCAGTTGACTTATGAGAACCCTAATCTGCCAAAGGAGCCCCAAACTCATAACCACCTAAACCTAATTACCTCGCAAAGGTTGCACCTTCAAGTACCATATCACATTCGGACTTCAGCATAAATTTTGGAATGACTCAAACATTCAGGCCACAACCTTCTGTTTCTGTTCCCCCAAATTCTTCTCCCATGCAAAACACATTAATTGCATCCTAATAGTCCCAATAGTCTTAAATCAATCCATCATCAACTCTAAAATTTTAAAGTTCAAAGTCTAAATATTACCTAAATAAAAAATGGATAAGATTCAAGGTATTATTCCTTATGAGGCAAAATTAATCTCCAGCTGTAAACCTGTGAAACCAGGTAAGCCATGTACTTCTACAATACAATGATGAAGTAAACATTCCCAATTCAAAAGGAAGAAATAAAGAAGGAAGGGGTGATGGGTCCCAAGCAAATAAATATTATTAAATCTTAAAGCTGAAGAATAATCCTTTTTGGTTGAATGTTCTGTCTTTCAAACTCCTGGGACAGAGGTCCTGCCTCTTCTGCTTTATTGGGTAGGGTTTGGTTCTCTAAGGCTCCAAGTGACATCATCTTGCCTGTTGAAACTGAGATGATGGCCCTGCTCTCTGAAGAAGTAGCTCTGATCTCCAAATTGTCTTCAGAGTCATGCTTCCATTGTCTTGAAGAATAGTGCACATTTGCAGCTAAATGGCTCTATGGTCATAGATCCATGGGATCTCAGAAGTCTGACAGTCTTCCTCCATGTTTTCCCATCTTCCCTCCATTCTCAATTTTTTTTTTTTTTTTTTGCCATTCTCTCCACCGTGGGCTTTAATAGATGCCCGACAGGTCCCAGAGGACATTGCTTTCCTTGTACCATGCAATTGGAGACGTGTTCTTCTTTCTCATACGCCACATACTTCTGAGCTGTGTGATGGGAGGTAGTGCTTTTCTTAATTCTCATCGCCACTTGTGGATCATTAAGCCTCTTTCTTTTTTTTTCTTTGAAAAACTCTGTGCTCACACCATCAGATTCTATCATGGTATCATTCGGAGTCCCAGCAAGGAACAGATGGTACAGGCAAAGTAGGAAAATCCAAAGAGGGTTTTAAAAAGGGAGCATTTACAAAGACACAAATAAAATGTAGAGAAACCACACAGAATAGGGCAGGAACCTGGAACTAGTAACGATGGCCACCTAAAGGGAGACAGGCAGGAGAGAGTTGTTATCAAAACCCAGAATAGAATGAGAGACTCATGTAGGATTGGTTTCCTTGAATGATTAGTGACCTTCAGCCGACGTACATGGTCAGCCTGATGCAACCTGGGAATAAATACTAAGGCCTCCCTTCCTCCAATGTCCTGGGAAGCTCTCCAGGGGCTGAACCAGAAACCAGGCGGCAAGGGATCCTTTTGAGGTGTTTTATATGGGCGTCTTCAAGGCCACAGACAGCAGCTAGTGTCATTATTCTCCTCACCTCTTCACTGCTGTCATCTACTTACCTCCTGGCCTCTCCCCCTCACTCACTGACACCTTCTAGGTATAGCCTTTCCCTTTTTCCTAACTCGTGACATTCTTTTCAGTAACATTGACATCCTGGTACATGTCCCAACCAGCATGCTGGCCTCTCAGTTCCTTGATCATTATTTCTCCAATCATTCCTTCCTCCCCGCCCCCTCAGCCTTCCATGCCCACATTCTAACCTGGAACTTGTCATTTGTATAAACTGTACTGCCTTTGAAATCCTTAGTTTATCCCAATTCTGCAACCACCTTCTTTCCTAATAGCTCATGGCTCGAATAATCTTACTGCAAAAGTTCTTATCAATTAATCTGTCCCAACATTTTCTTACTCTCTGTGATAGTACCCCCCCACCTCCCGTTGTCACATTTTCCCTTGTGCAGCTTGGAGCCCATGGCCTGTCCCTATTATTACTCCTTGCAAGCTCCTGAACCTTCTCTCTCCTTGTGTCATTTTATTTGGCCTGGTAAAACCCCAGTCTGCGATGACTCAACCATCCCATCAAGAGTTCTGTGCTTACATACAGACAGATGAATGATACAGGAGGGAAGAAATGCAGCCAGGTAGATTGGTTTCCCTTCAAATAAATCATATGACACTCCAGGGAGTCACTCAAACCTGACGGATAACTCCACAGGATTTGTCTTATAAGTTGCTTTCTCACTGTTCAAGTCAATTATGTTATTCCTTCTCCTTTCTCCATAACCTTCTCATTTTCCCTTCCTAGAATTTCATTCCTTCTCTTAACTTGGACACTTATGTCACTTAAACATCAAAATCATCAGCTAGGACTTTCTTCACCTTCTCATGTCCAAGTCCAGAAACCTATCTGCATCTAAGCTTATGCCCTTCTTCTCTCCAAAGGGAGGGAGTTCATTTTACCAAAGCTCAATGCCTCCAATCCTTCGGTCGGGCCTGCGTCCCATCTCCTTTAGCCCCCTCACACCCTTTGACGGTTCTCCACCCTTTAGCTTTGCTTGTTTCTCTTTCAACTGGACCATGCCCTCACCAGTATCAGTGATCTCTGGTATCCCGCATTTGAGAGTACTAGTCATTCTCTGACTTTACCCTTCCTTCCTCTATCACTTTATTTCTCCTCCTCACTTCTTTTGACTTGGCTTGTTACACTCCACTCCACGATTTCCTTCTCCCTTATTGGCAGTTGTTTCTCAGGCTCCTTTCCTGGAATCTCCCACCAGGGAGTGAGTGCTCTAAAGGCCGGGAAAGTTGTTCCTTTTGCAGGGAGAGAGCTGTGCTTGGTATTGGACACGCCAGGGGCTTCGGGTGTGTGGGAGTGGTTGTATCGTTCTTTTTCTTGATCTGCAAAGTGGGTACAAGAGTATGTGCTTCATAATAATTCACAAAGTTATGTGAATCCAATAAGTAACATTAAAAATATTCATACAAGGTTGCTCATAACTTCCTACTTTTATTCTTTTAACACATGCAGTATCTGTAGTGATAGCCCCTTCAGTCCTAACAGTGTGTATGTGTGAGTGTGAGCTTTGCCCATTTATTTTATTTTATTTTTTGTCAGTTTTAAAAGCTTGTTGATCCTCTTTAGTTTTTTATTCTATTCAATTTTGTTGATTTAAAAAACTTTTTACATCGAAATTATTTGAGCAATTTGATATTCTTTGACTATATTTTTGTGATTGATTCAACTCATTGAACTTTCAACTTCCTTTCTTTTCCAATATCAATGTTTTAGATAAAAAATATTCCCTCTAATTACCTCTTTAACTGTATGCCATATATTTTAATGTATAGTTTTCTAAAATTATAATTTGTTGAATATTTTTAATTTCCATTGCGATTACTTCTTTCATCATGGGTCACTTAAATGTGTATTTCTTAATTCTAGTGTGTGGATATTATACTTATGTTTTGTAATTTACTACTAGATTAACTACAGTGTGATTAGAGAATGTACTCTTGACTATTTCATACCTTTGGAATTTGTTAAGATCTTCTTTGTGCCATAGCAAATAGCCAAATTTTATAAATGTTTTTTACTTACTTGTAAAGAACATGTATTGTATTCTCCATTGCTGGGTGCTGATTTTACACACACACACACACACACACACACACACACTTATTGGGGTGACATTGGTTAGTAAAAATTACATAGGTCCCAAGTGTACAATTCTACAGTACATCATCTATGTGTTGTGTTATGTGCTCACCACCCAGAGTCAGTTCTCTTTCCATCACCATGTACTTGAGACCCTGTCTCTTCTCTTCCACACCCTTCCCCCTTACCCTCAGATAACCACCAACAACTGAGCTATTGGTTGTGTTCATGAGTTTCTGTTTCTTTGCTGCTTTCAGTTTGTGTTCCATGTATGAGTGAAATCATATGGTTCTTGTTTTCTCCTGTCTGACTTATTTTGCTTTGCATGATGGTCTCAAAGTCCATCCATGTTGTCATAAATAGCCCTACTTCATCTTTCCTTATGGCTGAGTAATGTTCCATTGTGTATATGTACTACAACTTATTTTGGACTATATATGTATATGTCTGTATCCATTAGTAAAAGTTAATTATGCTGTTTAAGTCTTCCATACACTTATTGATATTTTTGCTTATTTTATTAATACCTACCATTATAATTGTGTGTTTCTATTCTTTTCCTTGTGTGTATGTATATATGTGCATCTCTATGTATATCTTGTATACCTACACACATGTATATCTATATAATATTGTTGGGAGCCACCTTAGTATGTGCAAACCAGTGTAAAATTGGTTTTATGTTTCTGGTGAACTCTACCTTTTATCATTATAAAATAAAACTTCCTTTTGTTTAGTGTCTCCACGGTACATCTTTCTTTTTCTATTATTTGAGAACTTATGTTGCAAATGTGTGTCTCATAAGCAACATATAATTGTTACTGTTTTTTATTCAATCTGAAAGCCTTCCCTTT
>PVJL010019332.1:0-14097 GCA_004026885.1 Lyroderma lyra | reverse complement strand
TTAACCAAAATACATGATCTTTCTTTGTGTTTTTGATAAATAAAGTTCCCTAATTTGAATGTCACTGAGTGTACTAATCTTTATCTTTATGGTTTGTGCTGAATTTATAATCTGTATCTCATAATTCCCATGTCATTTGTGTCTGATTTTTCCGGTTGTTACTTTGGCTTGTTCTTGGTCACGCCGCCGTATTTCCTGAGTGTGTGTTTTACTGAGTTCATGTCCAATTGTGTTTTATCACTGCTTGCAGCCTTTTGTTTCTGTCCTGTGCAAACCCAGGGCCATTTAAAAATACGTTCATAATTTGAGGCTCTTCATAACATAGAGGCGGTTGTACTTTCAACCCCAACTTCGTATGAGACCGGCCACGTGTAGTCTTTAAACACGAGGGTGCAATGTTTTGGGTTCCAGGTGATGTGCTCCTGGAGGCCACACTGAGAAGACATCACTTGGGGCACTTTCTATCCACGCACATAGTAGTCACATCACACACCAAGGATCCCCTGGGAGAAGCGTCTACCTCTATTACTTTTTAACCTCTCTGGTTTTCCACCTCTCTTTCACTTAATTTATAAGAAGAGGAGGAAGGAGCAGTCAAATATATGGTGATGGAGGGAGGATTTACTCTGGGTGGTGAGCACACGATGCAACACAGAGATGATGTATTATAGAATTGTACACTTGAAACCTATATGATTCTACTAATGTCACCCCAATAAATTTAATAAATAAAATTACGAACATCTCAATTAAGCACATAACAAATACCTTTTGAAATATATATCCTATTCAGGATTACAGTTTTGCCTTAGAAAGGTTTAGGATATTTTTCTTCACCTTCAATCATCAGCTCTTATGTCTTTCTTTTACCATTATCTTTCCCTTCTCTCTGCTTTTAAATTGCCATTTATTCTGAGTTCTCTGAAAATTCTATTATCTGATTTCTTCATTCCCTGGTATTATATCAATAGCAATGCAATTCAGAGTTTAAAAAATGCAATTCAATAAATATTTTCCAGGAGTTTGAGAGATGATACGTGGAAATGAGAGTTTGTCTCCTAAAAGCACTGTACTTTTTGCTCTGCAAACCAGTAACTACAAACCCATGGGAATATTTGTTTGCAATACCGTATTGCCAATGCATTAATGCAGGAACTGAAATGTGTTGCCACAGACTTTAGTCTGGTATTTTCTCTATTAAAATATGTATCTTGAATGTTTGATAATCTACAAATGCATACTTTTTGCAGAGTGAACATAACATTTCTATAAGGCTATATAGAGTTTATATGCTTCATACGACTACATGGTATTTGACAACTGTGAAAAAAGTGGTAGTTGTAAACAGTGATGTTCTGTGAAGGGCAGGAAAATAAGATGCACTCTAAGACGTCTATGGCTATGGGGAACTTGAACAGTGAAGATCAAAGTGCCAGTGGCCGCTGGAGGGTGGTGGGTTCTGAACACTTCACCGAAGGGAGCATAGGCCATCTTTGGAAACTGGGGAGGCCATGGTAAATGCTGGTTGCAAACCTCATCTCCAATGTAGACACACAGATTCTGGTGCTTGGGCACTCTCATGGGCAAGGAACTCGCCTGTGACTTTTTCTGAGAGTATCGTCTCTAATCAGGAGCAACATTGAAAATTAAATTATTGGCCAGCAGCATTGTCTAAGTTGAGTGAACAAGCTTTTCTGGAAAAGAATTTAATTCTTTTCACCCTCCAGTTTAACTTAAGTAAGCTTACCTGGAAGTGTCCTATTCATGTTAAACTTTCATCCTAGACCTGGAGCTGAAAGATTCCGTGTTGATGCACAAGAGAAGGTCTTGAATGGTAGTTAAATGTTCATGCCTACTTGCCCTGGACTATGTAGTTGTTTAGATAATAGGTAAACGATATGGAAGACAGAGGTGATCATCACACTCTCAGAGTGCCAGGAGAAATTGCAGAGTTACTTGCTTTTTTAAATTTTATTTTATTGTTAGACTTAATTGGGGTGACATTGGTTAACAAGAATTACATAGGTTCCAGGTGTGCAGTTCTACAGCGCATTGTCTGTGTGTTTCATTATGTGTTCACCACCCAGTGTCAAGTCTCTTTCTGTGGAAATAGAATTACTTACTTTGCTGGGAGACAGTTCTCTGACTCCCTAACTCTGATTTCCTACTTCTCTACTTCTCCCCATGTAGATAGCATATGTATTTTTAAATTGGCAATTATCATTTTAATCT
Source organism: Lyroderma lyra (assembly GCA_004026885.1). NCBI lineage: Eukaryota > Metazoa > Chordata > Mammalia > Chiroptera > Megadermatidae > Lyroderma > Lyroderma lyra. Next base: position 11,865 of record PVJL010019332.1, on the reverse strand, counting down.
CCATTATGGGTTTAAAACCTTTGCTTGCACTGAATCAGTGTGACTTTAAGCAAAAGTCCATTTATTAAATCTTTTATTAGGCTTTTCATTATGCATGCTTGTAAAGATCTTAATAGAGATGTTAAGTAATGAAATTTTGCAAGTTCCTAAAATCTTCATAAATCTCCATAAATTGACTCTTTATGAGAAACCTGCTTTCATTGTGTCTGATTTTTATTCATATGCAACCAAAATGTTAATATACTTTAATTAGAACTAATATGATTTATCTCTTCACTCATTATATAAGTTAATTTTCTTCTAAAGAAGTCCTGTTTTCAAATTCTCTCCAGCAGTGGAATTAAAGTAATTATAGTTTGGCTCAGGAAATTAGTCATGAAGGTTCATGAATGCTAAAATAAACTGGAGTTTTCACAGGATAGATGAGGCCATATGCTTTACAGAAGGGAACAAGAGAGAGGAAATTATTTCTTTTGCTGAGTTGCCTGCTGGGGAACCTATTGAAGATACAAACAAAGAGTCTGGACATTGCAGAATCCAGGGCAGAAAGAATGGTCATTGTTTTCATGGCCTTTAGTTGACCAAAGTGGCTTAGAATGAAGGCATTTAGAATCTAGGTATGATTCCAGACCTGAACAAGAAAATGTTCTCTGTTCAACACCTGGTTTCACAACACTTTTGGCTTGAATATTAAAAAAGGAGCTCAAAAAGTGTTCTAAAAATTGAACAGAAATATTTTTATGACCTGTGTCTGTTGTTTCAGGTAGGGAATCTGTTTTCCATTTTTTTCCCCTACATGTCCTATAATGTCCCTGTTTACTGTCTTTAATGGCAATGTCTCCAAACCTGCACAATTAAATGTGCAATGATATTGTGTCTTTCTCACACACACACAAGATGTTGCTCATGAATCATTTTGTAGGTACTAAAATTCATCCATAAACAATGCATTGCTTTGTTCTAAAATTAATGGTCAACACATTTATTTTAATTGAACAGTAACTTGACAGAAATATTCCTTGTGAATGAAAAGAGAAACAAATATACCTAGAAAATACTTTCATTCCAGGAAATATTTATATTCTGGTATACAAACATTGTGGGGAAACAGAAAGAGTTCACCTTAAAGGTAAACTGACTACCACGGCATAAGGCAAAATAAAAAAAAAAAAAAAAAGAAAGAAAGAAAAAACAAAAGAAAATAAATATAGGCTATCTACTGCAAAGTTAATTTCTGCTATTCTAACATTGTGGTTTTATAAGGAAGGCTGTTACAGGCTTTTGTTCTTGTATGTAAATTCCAGCATGGAGTATTTAATCCCTGCATATAAAAAGCGACTGGAAAGAACTTATTTGTTACACTTCCTACATAAATCATAGCCCCTTGACAGTTCCTGATACAGTATCGGTGAGCATGGTGTGTAGTGAGCTCTCCCCGTGATCTATGCCATCTACCACTTAATTGTCTCTTGTGGTGGAGAAATCAGCCCAAGTCCCAAGGTTGCCTGTGTTTGTGTGTTGTGCATGTGCAAACTTCTGTTAGCTGCAAGATGGATACTCCTCATATGTGGCGGATGCTCAGTGATTGATGATCAACTAGGTGTTTCCATGGTGCTATTCATCATGTAGATTTCCTTATTAATATCTTTTAATCTACCAGTTCATGGATGAGAAATTCTGCATAGTGCTAATCATGCCCCATTATAGAAGAAGTTATTAAGTATCTCCACAATTTAGCTTGCTGAATGCATTCAGAAATATATCATCTATTTTTGTGTCTGAAATTTCAACATGTTTACACTTTGTTTTTTAAAACATGCATTCCAAAAATGTTCTAAAACATTGTGACCAAGGCCATGGATGTTGGCATCTGTCTTGAATTCACAATTTGGTTGCCTGCTTACTGGCTTTGTAGTCAAGAGTATGTTACATTGAATTTAGATTATTTTTCACCTAACAGATGGATATAATACCTATCATGCACAGTTGTTTAGAGCAGGATATATAATATACCTAGTATAGTGCCTGACACGTAGTAGGATCTTGAGACAGTGAGTTTTATTCTCACTTATTTACTAATAGTTTAGACATTGTATGGTATGGTGATTAAGCCATGACCTTTTTGGTGAAAAAAACCTGGGGTGAAATCCAGCTTCCACCTCTTGATGTCTATGGAAAGTACTGAGAACAGCTCTTCTTAATGGAAATGGGATGTAAACCACAAGTACACATGTCATTTTAAGTTTTCTAATAGCCATATTACGAAGGTAGAAAGAAATGGGTGAAATGAGTTGGGCTCATTCATTTTATCTTACATACTATATACCAAATGTAATCACTAAGAAAGGTAATGAGGTATTTTACTTTCTTTTTTCATAGTCTTTGGAATCCAGTGTGTGTGTCACACACTTTGAGCACATCTTAATGTGGATTTGGCCATATTAAAGTGTTCAACAGCTACATGTGGCTTGTGGCCACCATACAGGGGAGTATAGACTGGGAGAAATGTCTGGCATATGGCAACCTGGGCTATCAGTATCATATTTAAAGTTTTTTTCATACCTTAAAAAGTACTATAGTACCTACTTACAGAGAGTATTATTAGGAGCAATGAAAATAATGTGTAATAGGTAATGCACTCCACATAGGAGTTGGCTCATAATAAGGATGCGATGAATATTATTAATTACTATTATGACTTGTCAGACACTGTGTTGGGAACTGTGGTTACATATATGATGATGACTCTATCCCTGCCCTGGAGTACCTTAGTGGTAAATGTGGACCACTGAGGTTTTATTTCAATGCATTTTGAATAAATGAATATACACGGGGCAGCTGGTGTTTCTGTTTGCTATTTTGGGGCCATTCTCCTTCCTTCTTTGCCATCCTATAACCAGGGAGGCTGAACCCTACGGACTGTATCACAGGGACTGATGGACTCAGGATGGGTTAGCCAAAGGGAGGAGCCAGCAGAAGGCTCAGGCAGCTGGGAAGAGAGAGACACTGGAGTAGTTGCTTATGTTTCTTTCCCGATTGGACTCCTTGTCTCCTGAGGTAATATTGCCATAGCTCCCTCTGGGTGTGACTTTCCCACACTTCTGTCCCTGGCAGGGCTCCAGAACATTTCATTCCAACTTGGTTTTTCACCCCTAACTTCTCACCTTGGCCGGGCTCGGTGCATTTCTTCATTCCTGCTTGTTTCCTTAGCCTCAGTCTCCTTTCTGCACAGCCTCTTAATGTGCACCCTCAGTGCCAAGTTCGGTGCCCTCTGTGCACTTCAGTGAGTTCAATGGTCAACCCCATGATTCATTCCAAGTCCCAAATTCTAGAAACTGTGTTCTTTCTCATTTCGGAGACTCCGAGTTTTTTATTTAATTTTTTGCTTTACCTTCTCATCTATCCTTAGAACACAAATTGCCCAAGGACATTGCATTGTGCAAATTCCCTATTTTGGGCAATTTGTTATTATGCAATACAAACATTCGGAGTGAGTCAGTGTGCTTCTTAGACAAGCACAGGAATGGTGTGAAAATAATATTCCTTTCGGGTAAGATAAGGAATATGGATTAAATGACATGCTTGGCTCTAAGATTCTGGAAGCCTATGATTGCTCTACTTCCACAGTATGGAGGGCAAATCAGTCGGAATTGGGGGACTAGGACCCTCTCCCCAGTTTCCTGAATCCGTTTCAAGACTGTTCCCTGGAGACATCCCGCCTCCCCCATACCTTCCTGCTGGACATCAGAGGGGGTAGTCCATGAATTCCACACACTCCATGAAAATCTGGATGAACTCAAGACTGGGAAACACATCCTGGAATCAAAGATCTTCACATTCACCCCTCTATCACACCCCAGAAGGCTTTCAGTAACCACTTACCTTTCCATGTGTATTTTCATCATCTCCTTCTATGTTTTTCTAATGAGTCGTAGAGTAACCTGGGAACGCAGCTACTGAATGAATGTCTTATGGCTGCTGCAACAAATTAGCACAAACTAAATAGATGAAAACAGGGAAAGAGTTCTGAAAGCTCCAAGTCCAAAAGTCAAGGTGTCAGCAGGGCCCTGCTCCCTCTGGGGGCTTGGGGGAAGAACCCCCCTGGACTCCTCCGGCTTTTGGTGGCTGACGGCCACCCGTGGCGCTCTGTCTCACACACGCACGGCTCTAATCTCCACCTCCGTCATCACACGCGGCTCTCCCTGTGTGTCTGTCTTTGTCCAATTCTATTTTCTTATAAGAAAAATAGCCATTGGTTTAGGGGCTGCCCAAATCCGATATGAACTTATTTTAACTTCATTACATCTGCAAAGATGCTATTTCCAAATCAGGTCACATCATTCGATTTGGGGTGGGTATTTGAAGGACACTAATTCAGCACATCACAAAACCGTTTTTATTGTAATATCCAGGTTTCTTCTCAACCTTTCACTCTATATAATCTGATAGTTGAATCTGCCTGAGTTACTCACATCTGAGTTCAATTTATACACATTTTAGTATGTATGTTTTTCATTCTTGGCAATTTTATATTCACTTTTTTTCTGTACACTCAGTGTGCACTGTGGTATTGAATAGCATTTTTAACAATGTCTTTATTCTTCTTAAGGCTAAGACATCAAAGATAAGATTTTCCTTTCAGGCTTGTCACTTAATATCTCCTTTCCATAGTTTATTTATAGTTATCAGCTAATGTAAGAAATAGGTTCAGTATTTTCAGTGACAGATGAAAACAGCTTATGAAATAAGACATATACCATGGAAGCATAATACGTTATTTTTCAATGGCTCCTTTAATAAATTCAAGCAGACAGCATTCTGCTTAAAGATTCAAGTCACAGTTGAGAAATAAAAAATTTAAACAAGCTGATTTCTAAGAGAAAGAATTTAATTGAAAAGTGGGCCATGGTCCAGGGAAAGGAAAATAAGAACTCTAATGACCAGTTTGGTAGTAGGTGGAGTGGACAAAATTGAGATTTGAGAGGACCTATTTCTACAAATTAATACCTCATCAGATTGGAAAAGATTTTTAATGAAACGAACCATTTTCAGGAAAGGGACTGGAAAAAAATGGGCATTTTGCTCCCATGACAGGGGAAAAAGTTAAACTAATAACAGAGGAAAAGTTTTGGAAATCTCTAGCAAATACATTACATATTCCCAGGTGCAGATGACCAACACAGCAGCTGTGTGTCCAATGCTCTTCGGTTCCCATACCTGGCAGGCAGGTTGAAAGAAATAGGAAGATAACAAGGAACACTTACCGAAAATGACAGAACAAGAATATTAGGCGCACAGGCTGAAATATGACGAAAGCAAACGAGTCATTCATTCATTCGTCTGTTTATTGGACATTCTTTGTCAACCCTTCACGAGGGTGCCTGGCACTGCCCCGAGGGAGGGTACTTAGCCATGGGAGGACAGTACCCACCAGCCTCCCAGCCGCTGCCGACCTCTGTAGGTATCACCGACGTGGTTGATAATTTACCTTTCCTGCATGGTTCCCTTTTAACTGGGGAGAGAATGACAAAAAATGGGCAGGTTATTGTGAAACAAGATAAATTGTTATGAATTGTAATTTTCTCTTAAAACATTTTTAACAGCCCTTTAACTGATAAGACACAATGCTGGGGAACAAGAAGAGAGAGGTTGCTAAGGAAACAGTGGGCTTTAAATGAGCAAGCACCAGAAGGAGCAGGCAGGTAAAAATCCATGAGCACTAGCTCTATAATTAAGCTCTCGCACCGGTTCAAAATGGATAGAGCCAGGGGCTGCATTTAAAAAAAAATGACCGACCTATTTTCCTATCTGGCTCAGCCCGCACTGAAATAATGAGGGAGCCTGCGTGCACTCTGTGCCTCTCCACCAAACTCCACCATTTCCCAACTGCAACTTGGCTCAGGCCCTGGTGGTGAATTCTGTGGTCCCTATGTGTCAGTCTCAGTGATTCTGTTCTTGTCCATCGCTCCTACAGAGGAGAAAGAGATAGCAAAGTCTCACCCCCATCCGGGGCCCCCTTGGTCTACCTTCTGACGCGTGGGCCTCCAGCAGAAGTCACTTCCATTCTGCGAACACACACGGCTTCGGTCCATTTGTGAGCTGCCGGGCCTCGTGGACGTTCCTAAACATCGCAGCCTGTCTGTCTGAAAGTGGGCATTAGGAAAACAGTCAGGAAGGTGTATTTGCAGGCATGAAGAAGGTCAAGTTTCCTGACTGAGAATGAATGCCTGTTCCTTTAAGTTGTTTTTGTTTCTTGCCTATTAAAAGTAACAAAGCAAACGTGGGCTGTAGTTCCCTGAGTAGAAGCCATGTCTATATGGGGATTGATGGTCAGTGAAAGAGTGGGGTTGATGAATGGAGAGAGAAGTGACAGTTGAAAAAGGGATGGGGGGGGAGAGAAAGAGAGAGAGAGAGAGCAAGCAACCACATGCAAGAAAGAATCGACGAGATGAGGATAAAGAGAATGTTCTGGAGGGATAAGGGAAGGTGGGAAACGGAAGTGAGGCCTGAGCTCAGCGTGAAGGCAGGAGCTCCCGATGGGAGGGGCGCTGTGGGTCCATCGTCTCCTGGGAACCTCACTGACCAGCCCTTGAAAACTCACAGAAAACTAGGGACTAAAGTGTCACAAGTGAACTGTGCACCTGGATTCCAGGTATTCGCGCTCTGTGTTGTGTTTGTCGTTGTTGCTATTGTTGTTGTTGTTAGTCTGGGTCTCATTTGCTTACAGAAAAGCCTGGCCCAGTGTCTCCAGGGTTCTGTGCCTCTATCTCCCGGCTTCCTAACCTCACCTTAGGTCTCTGATGCACCCCTTCAGGGCCCCACGTCCCCAAATCTGCAATCCGTTGCATTGCGCCTTGCCTACTCACACTCACGGAGTCCAAATCGTGTCCCCGCAACGTTTCTGTAGGCGGGTGCATGTGGAAACGGAAATGACAAAGCCAACGCTGCAGCGCTGTCAGCTCCTCCCAGGAAGGAGAGCGCGCCGCATTCTCAGTCAACCAGAGGGCTTTGAGAAGGGACCACCGATACCCCCGTGTATTTCTAAATTTGCTCCCGCACCTATTGGCACAGGAGGACCAGAAGTCTTAGAATGGCCCCTGATCAGAGTCGGCAGAAGGCGGAGACACATAATGATGTGGGACAGCGACCCTCTTCTGTCTTTCCAGGAATCCCCGGGGACAGGGTCAGCAAGAGGGCTCTGTGGAGCAGAACGTGAGTCATCTCTGGGGGCCTTTCTCCTGGCGAGCAACGTTTGCACCCTGGAGTTTCATGATGGGACCTCGAAGGACCCCGTTCAGCACTAGAGGAGACCCCATCCAGGCGTGTCTGCCCTCAGAAGCCCTCGGCTGTGAATGACAACTAATCGTTTCCAAGTACATCAATTTCCCTGCTCCTAAGCTATTACACTGCACTTATCAATGGGTTTAAATCACTCTTGTCACCAGGTCTACCTGGGCAGGAAAGTCAATGGTTGCAAGGGTTGATTTGAGGGGTCTTCCTAGTCATAAAACCACCTTCTTTTTACAATCCATTCTTAGAATTTCCACTAGGACACTGGTTCCCAAGCGGTGGTGTATATACCCCTGGGGGTACGTGCTGGGCTGTTCAGGGGTACATGATAAACAGTAAGTAATGGCAAAAAAAAAAACAAAGTAAAAAATGCAAAACATTAGTTATGTAACAATAAATGTCAAGTTTGAATCACTATTCTTGGAGGCACTTCAAAATTAGATCACATTAGTGAATAATGATTGGTGAGGGCGTGGCTACGAACCCTTCCAGCAAACTGCCCTTCTACCAATCATTACACATTGCAGAACACCCATTTGCAATGTTTCTAGAACTTCCTCAATCATGTAAATACATCTGTACCCAGACTGCTTGATCAGTTTAGTTATTGACAGAGTCAAAGTAAGTGCATTGTTTTTAATTATGATTCTTTTCAATTTATTTTTATTTCATGTTTAACATGGTTTCAGTTATTATCGTCAGTGATTTTTAAGCGTGTCAGTTATAAATCAGGGGTTGAAAACAGGAATGGTTAAAAAAACAAAATTTGATGTGAATTATAACCCCAGCTCAATGATCTCATGAACAGTGTTTCAGTTGGCTAGTGATCTGCATAACAATTATGACGGACTTTTCAGATAACACAGATATTATTATAAATAATACATTAAATGTTTGTTAAATACTTGATCATCATCATCAGATTTTAACTGTTACGAATACTGTAAAATTAAATCTGTGGTTTGTACTTTTAGTATAGTCATATTTCTTTCCTAACTTATTACCTCATTTCTACTGTTTTACATTAAGATAAACACTGAACAAAAGTGTGACTATTTAAAAACAGCTGTTTTAAAATCAAGGGGTACATTTCATAGAAAAGGGTTTAAAAGGTGTACCCAAGTGGAAAAAGGTTGGGACTCACATATGCTCCTTCCTGGCATCTGTGTGGACTGCACCACACATCCCGAGTGTTGGAGACAGTGTTCAGTGCATAGTAGGTGCCCATTTATTATCCGTTGAGCAAATTGCTTTGTATTTTCTGGAAGCTCCTAGTCCAAAGGCAGACCTGCCATTTGGGACATGGTGGTTTATGGAACACTGTTAGTTTATTAACCCGTCAGCACCCTCTGGATTGAGGGGGACGCTACTGAGAGAGGGGGCGGCTGCAGGGACACAAGTGGCTGTATCTGGTCCTGAGAAAGATAAACAAAGACACATTTTTAATATTGTTTATGTTATCACATAACATAGAGCTTGATATGACCTTAATAGTCCACCTGACTCTATTTCCAACAGTGTTGATTTCGTCGACCCCACCCCCACCCCCGCTTACCTGGTTCAAACATTTACAAATCTTATGTGCATACAACGCTCCTACAGCACCCCAAACTCAGAGCGTTACGTTCTAAAAACAGTGACTATGGGGGGACAGCCACAACTCATTTTAGCCAACATAAAAATCTCCACCCTTAACATTATTCTCTGAGCGAGCTTTTGATGGGATTCTAACATGAGCCGAGGTCTCTGCTGGCCCCGCACACACAGCTCCCATGTTCCTCACTACGTGGGACTTGTTTCCAGCTCAACTTCCAGAAAGAATCATCTCTCCAGAGAAAGAGGTTTAGTACCACCCTCCAGTCACCATAGTGCGTGCAAACTTAGTTGCTCTGAGAAAAACAAAAAAGGTCAGGCAACACTGACTCACGGTTGGGAGACAAGGCTGGCAGGTTTAACACCCAGTTCAGTGGATCACAAGAAAGACACAGGTGGTTCTGAAGCCAGCAGCAGACGTCCCAGCGCACGACAGACCAAGGGAGGCTGAGGTGACATTAGATAAGCTGCGTGGTGGCGAGGCCACACACAGAGCGGACTCCTTAGGCCTGAGGACTCCAGCCTGAAACCAGCGGAATGCAGGCACTGGTGCCCCCTGCCCCAGCTGTGGGTCCTAACCTGTCACTTAGCGTTTCAGAGCATCAGTGACCAGAAGTGCAAAGTGACGATGGTTATGCTTCCTGTACAGGTTGGTGATAAGAATAAAGTATGTAAAACAGTCACCAAATAAATGGGTGCTATTATTTAAAAACTTGAAGGCTATAGGTTGTTGGTAAAGAAGACTGAATTCAAATAGGACTCTGCTATCTATTAGCTGATTGAGGGACTTCTCATCTTCATTGTATGTTCTGTTTCCTAAACAACAAAGTGGAGAAGAGTATTATGTATCTGAACATGATACATGGGAATATATTTGTCAAAAATAGGTACACACATGAGTATATCTATACATCTCTATCTTTCTATCAATCATATATCTATCTGTCATTAGCTATCAGGGGTGTCCAACCTTTTGGCTTCCCTGGGCCACATGGGAAGAAGAATTGTGTTGGGCCACACATAAAATACACTCACACTAATGACAGCTGATGAGCTAAAAAACAGGTCCGTGCATCATTCTTGTAATGTTTTAAGAAAGTTTATGAATTTGTGTTGGGCCACATTCAAAGCCATCCTGGGCCGCATTATCTATCATCTATCTATATATCATTATCTATATATCTATTGTTATCTATCACCATCTATCATCTATCTACCATTATATACCTGTCACCTACCTTCTATATATCTATCATCTATCTGTCATCTATCTTTATTGCCCTGTATTCATTTCCAAGAACATAGATATATTCCATGATGAGCGGCAGCACCTGATCTCGGCATCTTCCTGAAGAAGATTTTTCTGAATTATAATTTTATTTGAACATAATACTTCCTGTACGTAATAATGTTCTTTTAATCGAATTCTCATTTATAAGAACATTTCATCCTGACTCTTTCATGTGTGACTTCTACAGATAGAAAGTGATGGTCTTTTAGTAAGAAAAGAATAAAAACCATTTGCATTCCTTTCTACTCATCCAGGGCATTTAAGTGTCTCAAATACCACTTTCCCACTCAGCCCCGTCCGCACGTAGACGAGTACGTGGCGTGGGGCCGGCCAGCGGCGCCTGTGCGGTCCAGTCTGACCTTGTCCGGAACTGACAACGGCCTCAGCAGTTTGCCTGAATCCAATCAGTCACTAAGAGAATTTGTTTCCTGAGCTCTCAACCTGACGGGAGTAACCTGCTGAGGTGTGAGGGGGCACCAGGTCGAAATTCAAGGCAGAACCGAGATGTTTCAGCCTGCTCCAGCTGAGAACAGAAAATAAAACCGAAGTGGTCAGACAAAAGCAAATAAAAAAATGAAAACAGTAACACTCTTCACACAGATGCTTGCATCTATAGAAAACAGAATCACAGCAGGAGGGGGACATGAGCTGCAGACATGTTATCAGAAGGAGAAAAGGAAACATTGCTGTGGTGAGTATGCCATTACCACAATTTATATGGCTTCTGAGAGATGTTTATTGAAAATAGGACTTCAAGGGTTAAAAGTAAAAACAACACAAGAGTAATACATGTGCTGTGTTCACAAGTACCAGAAGGAAAGGTAGGACCGTCATGGTGGCAACTTGATGGGTTCGTAAAGTTGACTCATGCCATATGCGTATTGACCAAGTGCCTAGGTATTTACTTCCCCGATTTGGAAACTGGGTGTCCAAGCAAAACCTGCATCCAAACGCCATCATATCATCGTTCACTGTCACCAGAAACTGGAACCAGCAAGATCCCTCTCCACGCACTAATGAATAAACAAACTGTGCAATGAGAGGGAATACCATTCAACAATGAAAAATAATGAGTTAGCAAGTGATGCAAAGATGTAAATGAACCTAAAATTCTAAGTGAAAGAAACCAGACCGAAAACACTGCATACTGCATGAGTCCATCAGTAAGACATTCTGAAAATGGAGACATTACAAAGGTCCTCAGCTGCTCGGTGTTTAGTGGCATGGTGGGGGAATGGATAAAGCATCAGAGATTATTTTCAGGGTGGTAAACTGCTCTGTATGATAATGGTGGAGAAATGACATGATTTCCTCTCAAAAGACACAGTATTGAAAGAGAAAAAGAATGCCTTCGTAGGTCCCTGCGACAGATGACTGGATAAAGAAGCTGTGGTACATACACACAATGGAATATTACTCAGCTGTAAGAAAAGATGAAATACTGCCATTTGCAACTACATGGATGGACCTGGAGATCATCATGCTCAGTGAGATAAGCCAGACAGAAAAAACAAAGAACTGCATGATTTCACTCATATGTGGAATATAAAACTGAAAGCAAAGAAAAAAAGAAATGAACAAACAAATAACCCATGGACACAATCAATAGTTTAATGTTTATTTGGGGACGAGTGGGTTAGGGAGGGGAGAAAGGGGAGGGGGTGGGAGAGGAGGGGGGGAAGCTAAATATA
>PVJL010019331.1:0-14094 GCA_004026885.1 Lyroderma lyra | reverse complement strand
ACATGTCTATTTATCTGACTTAATGTGTAGTAGTGTGTGTGTGCACATGTCTATTTATCTGACTTAATGTGTAGTAGTGTGTGTGTGCACATGTCTATTTATCTGACTTAATGTGTAGTAGTGTGTGTGTGCACATGTCTATTTATCTGACTTAATGTGTAGTAGTGTGTGTGTGCACATGTCTATTTATCTGACTTAACGTGTAGTTAAGTTGTTTTCTTCTAGAATGATGCTAGGAGTGCTTACTACAAGGTTGACAAGGGAGGCCTCGGAGCTGTGATGAGATTTCTCTTTTTCTGTTTGTGTCGCTCCCCTCTTCACGTAGCTCTCCTGAAAACAAACATGCTCAGCTTTTGTCAGTGCCAGTCTGCCATGTGTTTGCTTTCTGGTGTGGTCTTTGTTCTCGGGCATGAGGTCACCCCTCAGCACCTGGCAGCCAGGCACCCAGCATGCCCTCGGTTCATCGAATGGAAATGAAGCTAGGTAACATGGGAGGGAGACAACGGTCTAGGATGTTACTGTGCTCAGAGACACCTAAACTGGTAAAAACAAACATTGTCATGAAAAGTGTAGAAATCCAGGAAGCTTCAGCAGAATCCAGGATCCTCTGAGGCCTGAAATATCTCAATCTAGAGCCGTGGTTCTCAACCTTCCTGACGCTGCGACCCCTAATACAGTTCCCCATGGTGTGGGGACCCCCATAACATTATTGTCGTTGCTACTTCATAACTGTCATGTTGCTGCTGTTATGAATCGTCATGTAAGTATCTGATATGTGTTCTCCGATGGTCTTAGGCGACCTCTGTGAAAGGGTCGTTGGACGCCCAAAGGGGTCGCGACCCACAGGTTGAGAATGGCTGATCTGGGGCATTGTTTCTTAGTGCTAATGATGAGCTGTCCAAAAGTATCACCAATTAACCCAGGAACATTTCATATTGCATTTGTGTGCCTATGGATATTCAAAAAGAAACAAAGAAACCAACCACTTCAGAATGTCAGAACTCCAACAGAATTACTTACCTAGATCAGAATTTGTAAACACTGGGGACCCTGCGCCAACTACCTCAGCAGCTCCTGGGCCAAATCTGATACATTTCTTTAGATACCTGTGCCTCCAACCTGCGCCCCACCTTGGGCTACTAAATCAGAAACTAGAAGTGGAACCAAGAACTCTACTTTTCTAACAGCTTCCCCGGTCACTTTAAAATTGGGTAATCAGAGGTCTAGAACATCGAACCTCTGAATAAACCTCAAGAGAGCCTTCCTAAGGGTGCTGACATCTAGAAGACAGTTCTGAAAGTATTTTGCACACTATTCACATTCCATTAATTAAAATACCTAACACATGCGTATTCTAGGTCATTCACAAAATACATTAAATAAGCAAGTCGAATTTGTCCGTGTGTTTGTATGCTTATGATCTGCTGGGAGAGGGAGACGAGAATAACCATATGAAAATCGATTCACTGACTCATCTTCCGGTGTGACCAGAGCAGATGAACATGACAAAAATGTTCTCTTTGAGCCCTAAATTAGTTACAGCATCTGCAAGCCGAGAAGCCAATTCATCTTCACGTCTTGGGACACAGCCGTGTCTCTAATCGTTGGTGAAAGAAGTTCACCCACATTTTTGGTTGGAGGGGGTGTGTAGGTGGGTAAACACCACTTGGAGCCTTTGTATGGAAATTTCAAGTTCAACTCTGAACGCATCTAGCACTGTGATTCCACGTAAGTGTCCAAGCACACGTGACCTTAGTAATGTCACATGAGTGTCTGGGTTTCAGTTTCAGCCTTCCTTCCCATGATTCTCTTCAAATACTCTCTAGTTGTTCTCAATGTAGATTCCCTGGATCCTTGGAGTCCTCAAAAAATGATAGGGACTGGACAGTCCACAAGCCATTTCCAGCATTTTAAAATAACCAAGCTATGTTGTACATTTTCTCAGTCATTAGAACACTATCAGGTCATTTGCAAGTGCCTGCTCTGGGGATCAGTTACATCGCTGTGCTTGTTCGAGAGATCTTTTTAGCATCCGTCCATTCATCCAGTCCCATGAAGGAAGAGGGAAGCAGTCATGGTGTCTACTGGGATGCCCTGGGTGCACAGGGAGGGTCTCCAACATCAGGAGTTGTGGGGAGGGGCTGTCAGGAGAGACTGTGCAGAAGGTGACATCAGAGCTGACTTGTGAAAGACAAGTAAGATTGGTCAAATGAAGGAGGTGAACAAGAGTATAACATGTGCAAAGGCTCAGAGAGACAGAGAAGAAACACCCTGTCGCCTGAGAACTGCCAATGGTTTCCAGTCGATCGGTGTTGGGGAGCAGGCGGGGGGCAGAACGTTGGAGGTGATCACGGAGACTGGAGAGGTAAGCAGGGCGGAGGACCACGTTGGGGACAGGCCGTGTGCCACACTGAGATGACGCTGAAAACATCAGACAGGTCCGGGGAGCTGCGGATGGGGAATGGTCCTGACCAGGCTCCCGTTTTATAAGGAAAGTCACAGCCACGATGCAGAGAGGGGGTTGGAGGGGAGGCGAGGCCGTGGCCGGGAGGCCCGTCGGGAGCTGCTGCAGCCGTCGGGAGGGCAGGCGGACGACCTGAGCCGAAGTCGTGCCCTGAGGGTTGGGGATGGACATTCACTGGTGATAGGACCGACTGGGTGTGGGTGGTGGGGAGAGGCTGAGATCGAGGAGGGCCCCCGGAAGCCGTCTGGGGGAGCATTAGCACGGTTAGCGCCAGAGCCTGTGCCGCAGACGAAGGCACAGACGTGCCGGGGGAGGGCGCAGGGTGGGCTGTGCAGTCACACTGCGGTGGGAAGCCATTGGGAGGACGCGACAAGGGATCCGATGGTTTAGCCCAGTGTCTTCCATCCTCAAGTCATCACTGACGGCATCATCATCACCTCTATTCCCAAACTCTGTGACCCTGCCCAGTTTCATGCAAAACCAGGGACGAGGCAAGAGGTGGGTTTTTATTTTTGTTTGGTTCAGTTTTATGTGTTTGTGTTTTAACTCACTAGCTCTGCCAGACGTCTAAGGGAAGAGAATCTCTTCCTCGTGGACACACTGGCCCAGGGGTCCCCTAACAATCTGCTAGGAATGGGGCTCCTCTGTGTCAGCAGAGGCCTGATGGTCTCAGCCCTGCCCTCCTTGTTGTGAGTGTCACCCATCCCTCCCCACTCCACCCCCTCCAAAACACTGCCCTGTCCCCTGTAGAGCCCCAGACCAGCACATGACTGCCCATGGTTTGCTAGGAGGACGCACACGGTCCTGCCTGAGAGCGCTGCACAACCCCGAAGGCACAGCTCTTCTAACCAGTGGTCTGGGTGTCATGTCACTGCTCCCACACGTTCTGACGCTGTCCCCCTCTAAGTCTCTCTCCCTCTCTCTCTCCCCCTACACACACACACACACACACACACACACACACACACACAACAGTGTCACAGAAACACAAGCCAGCGAGCCACTCCGTAGATGAGGGGCTGGTGCCGGAGCCGGCGTGGAGGAGGAGCTGCTTCCTTCAGAGTGACTGGCGCGTGCCCGCGGCCCGGAGCGTCACAGGCGTCGCGCGAACAGGGTACTTCAGCCCCCAGCACCACAGCTTCCCTTCCTGGGAGAAAACACCTATAAAAATAGTAACACAGGAGCGAGGAAGCTGATGCGCAGTGAAGAGCTGCTGTGCGTCTCCCAGGGGGCACGAATCGTACCTACGAGGCTTCCACCTCGGTACGGCAGGAGAGCCAGGGACGTAGGATAAGACTGCTCGGGATGAGGCTTGGACCCGAGTCCCTGGGCTCGGAGGTGAGCTCGCAGGACATTCCCCATGGGGTCAACCGTTCTCACGCCCCAGGAGCGGAGTGCTGTGAGCGGCTGTGCCTGCTCCAGTACGAGCACACAGGTTCTCTCTCTCCTGCCTGGTGTCCTTCAGCCTCCTGAGAAGGACATCAGGAGGGCACTAGACCCGCAGGCCACCTGTGCAGAGAGCAGGGGATGGTAAGACAGAGCGGAAGCCCAGACTGCTCTGCGATTTTTGGACACAACTACACAAAATCTACGAATCAGAACGTAGCTTCAGTGTCTTCAGGGATGTCTGTCTTATATTCCCAAATGCTGATCCATGAAATGTATGTCCAGATTTGGGTTGAAGGGGCCAGCAAGAGAGAACGGTAGGCCCTCGGGGAAAAGGAAATATTCAGCAATGTGCTCAATGTGACCCGCCACAATCTAGTGTTGTTTCACGATCTAGCACATGCATGCATGAGCACTGGCACTTGGGCTTGAATTGCGAATTTGACTTTCGTTGTTCACATGTGAAAAGGTTCACTAGATGTTTGGAAAACATTAGGCTTTTTCAGGCTAGTGAACAGAAATACAATCATTCTACCTGTTTGTTTTAGAAATCATGAAATTGATCTGTTTCAGTAGCAGTTGTGACTGTTGGTATCATTGAATTTTAAAAACAGGAATAGCTCTGGCCTACTGGTTGCTTACCGAATGCCAGGAATGAAGCTCAAGTGCCTCCCATATTATTTAAGTTCATTCTCTGAGTAACTCTATGAGCTAGATATTATTAACCCATCTTGCAGATAAGGAAACCAAGGCCTAGGGGAGGTGAAACAAGTTTCCCAGGACTCATTCACTCAACAAGTATTCATCGAGTGTCTACTATGAGCTACTGGGGACCCAGAGTGAACAAAGCAGAAAAATCTGGACTTTTCACGTAACTCACTGGCTAAGGGAGGGTATCACAGCGAGCACTGATTGTGCCAGGCAGCATTTTCATGCCTTAACTCTCAGGTGAGTGGTCTTGGGTTTAAACCCAGACATTCTAGCTCTAGGGCCAGTGCTCCTGTTTCTGTATTACTGCCCTACACAGGCTCACCCTGTTGGTAAAAGGTGAGCCGTGGGGTCCCCAGCCAGACCTGCCTGTGTCCAGGGTCTCAGCCATCACTGTTTCACAGAGGAACAAACAGAGCATTCATCTTATTTCTCCACCCTGCCCCATCCTTTTCGTGGCCCTGGACTTTCTAAAATAAAGCCAGGCTCATTTTTAAGACAAGTGCTTATGGTTTTTAAGCTTGACATTGCTTCAGGAGGTGCCCAGGGCCCCAGGCCTCGTTTGCTTTCGGTCTTGAAGCTGTGACATCTGAGCTCGCCGCTCCGTGTTGGGGCCTCGATCAAGTTACCTGCTGCACCTGCAATCAGAACGACGCTTCCCCGGTTTGTTCAGTAAATAACGTAATTTTCTAGCAGCATCTACCTCATATGATGGATTGAGCCAGCATCTTCTTTGAAGTTCAATTCCAGTGTGTACCAGTTAGGGCCTTGTTTTCAGCAGTTTGGGGCTTCTATCAAGTGGCTGCAGACAGTGTTGGGTATTGTGATTAAAAATATAAGACTTAGGAACAAGGCCAGGCTGGATTTTTCTGCAAGGATCTTTTCTGTTTACTTTTAAAATGGAATTCTCTACTCGACAACGAAGGGGCACTTCTTAGAACCGCCCACATCATCTCCAGCGTGGTTTTACTTGACACGGGGCCCCGCTAAAGCCTTGTCGGTTCCATGCGCCAAGTGCAGGGTCAGAGGGAACGGCCTTGCCTCCACATGCGTAGCACTTGGCCGAGAACAGGAGGGTGCCCACCTTCCCCATGCCCTTCTGCCTTCGACTCAAACCTAGTCTTCCATTTGTAATTCAGCAGCATTGTCCCAGCACCTACTCCGTGCCAGGCTCTTTCACCAGAGCCCCACCCACTGACCCTTTATGGGAGAAGGGAAGGGGGCAGACAGATGAGTTAGGTTTATTATTAGTTAGTAAGTTCCTAGAGTTAGCAAGACTTTTCTTAACTGGACTTCTTAGATGAGTCCAACACTCTCCGGGGTAAGAGATCCCACAACGGAGAATGTAGACGCTCAAAGTCAGGCCTTTTTTTGTGGTCAATGGGGCTGCCTCCTGCTCTGATTCAAACTCACCTCTTTTATCCCCTACCAATTACACAATGGAATCATTCATTCCATTTGCTGTTATTAATTAACCACCACTGTGAACACGAACACTGAGTGCAGCCCCCTGGAGGCACCGCAAGCAGGTCAGCCACAGTCCCTACCTCCTTGGAGCTCACTATACAGTCACTTAAGCAATTGCCCCCAGGTATGGTAGAAGCTATGATGGGGAAGTAGAGACTGCTTGGAAAAAGTCATTCCAGGATAGCCAACCCAGTACAGGTGAGTTAAAGAAGGTGCCTGAAATAGTTGGGGCAGGGTAGGGACGTAAGAGATTTCCTAGAGGAAGTGAAATCTAAGCTATAAGCTGAAACTATTAATCTGGGGAAGGAAAGGGGGAGGGGTAGAAGTAAGTTCCAAAAAGAGAAAAGAGCATGTGTGACGTCCTGGAGGCAGAAGGAAGCATGGCACGTTTAAGAAACTCACAGCGTTTCCGGGGAGGTGACAGAAAACGTCTGGCAGGGGACGAGGAGGTGATGCTAAGCCAAGAGGCCAGCAGATGGGCCTGGAATGATGAGCGAGAGCCACACGAAGCAGGCTCGGTTTGGATTTTAATCTAAAGACAGTGGGAATCATTGTAGGGTTGTAAGCAGGAAGGGCTATGTGCTTTTTGAAAGAGGTGGCAATATAGAGAATAGATGGATGGAGAGCAAAACAATGAATGAAAGAAGAGATGAAAAAGTGAACGGATGGGTGAATGGAGGCAAGGCGAAAAGACCAGTGAGGAGACTGTTGCCGCATCTAGGAAGAGGAGCAGGTATCCTGGCCTAGGACGGTACAGCGAGCTTGGAGATGAATGGGCACAGAGTGGCCTTTCGGATGCAGAATCCCATCGGATTTGGTGATTGGTGATATGAGACGTTTCAAGAAGAATGCTTAGGTTTCTGATTTGGGTAGCTGGGTAGATCCTGAGATAGGAACATTGGTGAGGATCATGTTTGAGTATTAAAAACCAATCAACTCAACATTGAGACACATTGAGTTTTAGATACCCATGAAACATCAGGACGCGAGCACTGGAGTTAACAGAACTCCGCGGAGAAGACTGGGCAGGGTACGTTGTTATGGGGTCCTCAGCTGTAGTAATGGATGAAATCATCTAGGCAGTCCTGTAGAGTGGGCAGGAGAAAAGCTTAAGACCAAGCAATGAAGAGTCTTACCATTTTAGGAAAAAGCAAGAAGAATGTGTTAGAGACTGAGAAAGAACAGATGGAGAGAAAGAAGGAAATCTAGGAAAGGGTGGTATCATGGAAACCAGTAGAGGTGTGCTTCTAAAGCAGAGTGTGCTACTGTGTCACAAAGTGCTGCTGGGAGGTCAAGTGACAGAAGAACTGAAAGGAAGTTCTGGGTCACGTTAGCCACCCATCTTCATTTCTGTGTTATTTGATAAATGTGGTAAGTTCTACATTCTCAGAGGATTTTTCGTGGTCTTTAAACTATTGTTGATTTAATTTCTTGATGTTCTCAATTAAGCTGTGATAAGAATATAACATCTTGCTTAAGAATGATGCATTTTGGTCCAGGTCTCGTATTTAGCATTCATTTGAAAAATAAGAAAAGATTCTTCCCTCTAAGAGAACTACTGCCTCTAATTGTCTCTTTTCTTTTGTTCGCCACCCTCCAACCTTCAGTTTGTTTTCTGTCTCAGCCTTGTGAGCTCTGCTTTTGGATAAAACCTTTGCTTGTAGAATTTGAATTCAAGCCTGGCCAGTCTTGAAACTAGAAGCATATAACCTCTTTCCTGCATTACAAACCATTTAAAAGTTAGTTGACAGCATGGCATATCACCGTGCTTAAGGGTGAGCTAGGAGCTGGAGATTTAGTCATCGTCTTTTCTGTTTGTTTTGCAGCTCCAGGAGACTGTGAAAAGGAAGTTGGAAGGAGCACGATCACCACTCAATGGAGACCAGCAGAACGGTGCTTGCGATGGGAGTTTTTCTCCAACTAGCAAGCGAGTGCGGAAGGACCTTCCCACAGGGATGGAAGCCATCAACAATCTGCCCAACAGCATGCCACTGCCTTCAGCTTCTCCCCTCCACCAACTTGACCTGAAGCCTTCTTTGCCCTTGCAGAATAGTGGCACTCACACACCTGGGCTTCTAGAAGATCTAAGTAAGAATGGGAGGCTCCCAGAGATGAAACTTCCTGTCAATGGTTGTAGTGACCTGGAGGATAACTTCACCATCTTGCAGAGCAAGGACCTCAAACAGGAACCTCTTGACGACCCTACTTGCATCGACACATCAGAAACGTCTCTTTCGAATCAGAACAAGCTGTTCTCAGACATTAACCTGAATGATCAGGAGTGGCAGGAATTAATAGATGAATTGGCCAACACGGTTCCTGAAGATGACATACAGGACCTGTTCAACGAAGACTTTGAGGAGAAGAAGGAGCCAGAATTCTCGCAGCCAGCGACGGAGACCCCTCTGTCCCAGGAGAGTGTGAGCGTGAAGAGCGACCCCTCTCACTCTCCTTTCACACACGTCTCCATGGGCTCTCCGCAGACAAGGCCTTCTTCCTCGGGTCCTCCCTTTCCCACGATCCCCACGGCCACTAGTTTGCCCTCTGTCGCCAGCACTCCCGGGGCTCCCAACCCTGCCAGCTCCCCAGCCAACTGTGCTGTCCAGTCCCCGCAAACCCCCAACCAAGCCCACGCTCCTGGCCAGGCCCCGCCGCGGGCGGGAAACGGCTATCTCCTCAACCCAGCTGCCGGTTCCGGGTCGGGCCCCGTGGCTGTGCCCAGCTCCGACATGTCCCCGGCCGAGCAGCTCAAACAGATGGCCGCGCAGCAGCAGCAAAGGGCCAAACTCATGCAGCAGAAGCAGCAGCAGCAGCAGCAGCAGCAGCACTCCAATCAGACCTCCAGTTGGTCTCCTTTAGGGCCGCCATCCAGCCCGTACGGCGCAGCTTTCCCTGCGGAAAAACCAAATAGCCCGATGATGTACCCCCAAGCCTTTAACAACCAAAACCCGATAGTGCCTCCCATGGCCAACAACCTGCAGAAGACGACCATGAATAACTACCTCCCCCAGAATCACATGAACATGATCAATCAGCAGCCAAATAACTTGGGTTCCAGCTCCTTAAACAAACAGCACAATCTTCTCACTTACGGCAACACTAAGCCCCTGACCCACTTCAATGCGGACCTGAGTCAGAGGATGACGCCGCCCATGGCCACCCCCACCAAAAACCCCCTGCTGCCCTACATCCAGCAGCCGCCGCCGCCGCAGGCCCCCCGGGCACACCTGAGCGAGGACCAGAAGCGCATGTTGCTCATGAAGCAGAAAGGTGTGCTGGGCCAGCCCCTGGCCTACGCCGCTCTCGCGCCCCACGGTCAGGTAAGCTGGACTCCCAGGCGCTGGGAGCCATTGCGGCGGTGCGACCGCGCCTGGCGACGCGTGACGTGTCCGCGTGTGCGCGCTGGGGAGCTTCCGGGCCTGCGAAGTCCTTCCCGTACGTGCCCGCGTGGGTGCCGGTTTCGGTTCACTGTGGTTTTACTTTGTCCTCCTTTCTTCTGAGAGCTGGAAGGGTGGCAGGGTTCCTGCGTTCGAACCTCGGAATCAGGCAGCGATAAGAAGCGGAAAGTCACATGAAGGTCGCACGGGGGTCAGGCTGTGCTGTAGCGGTCACAGCCCCCGCCCTGGGGCTCCTTCTCAGGCCCCCGTCATTCCCCCGCCCAGCCCCGCAGTCGGGGGCACTCGGAGGCCAGAGCCTTTAGGGCTATCTACAACAGTTTCTAAGGCCACGAACAACCTCCACCTCTCTCCCTGCATTATGAATCATGGAAATTTGGATTCTTGATGTTCAAACGTGGGCGAGTTTCCTGTATTTTCACAGCGAACTACAGAATAGATGTTTGTAGGACCACTCAAGGCCCAAAGATTAGTTGCTGCCACCACAGTTAGCAGCCGTTAGGAGCTTGTGACTTGGGAGGGCGGCCAACCCTGTCGGGTTTAATTAGGTCTCATTGAGGAAAATTTGATGGCGCATATATCTTAGTGCTGTATCAAGTAATGTGTCTCCGCTTTTCCTGTCCACGACGTCCTGGTTTGGGGGTGTAGGGCCCTCAGTGATTCGTGGTAAAACTGAGTGGCAGCCAGTTGGCGGGTGACTGGGCATTCCCTCTCGTCATCCTGACCAGTGTGGCAAGCAGCCAAATCTCCTTTCATTGAACACTTTCTCTGCCTTGAAGGAAATGGGGAGTGGGGAAACCCATTGTTCCTCTGACCTTGTCCACACACCACGAAGCCACCAGCCATCACTTTACTGCCAAACTGCTGTTTTGGGCCTCGGTCCCCTCAGGATGCTGATGTTTGCATTGTAGTTGGAGATTTTGCAAAAGCGTCTTTGCTTTAGGGGCCCTCACGTGCCAGTGGGTTCTAACGAGGGCTTGGGTATGTGTCCATAGTCAGAGGGACTGGAAAATAATGTGGCTGTTTGCATCTTGAATCTCTTGGCGCACCCCTCCCTCCCAGCCGCCCCCACCCGCTCTGACCTTGGTGGGGGCTGCGGAGCTGGAGGTGGTACCGGCCTGCAAAGACAGGCCTGAGCTCTGTGGCTTGAGTCCTGTCCTTCACAGCCTTCCAGCCCCCAAATCTCACAGTGGTTTCTTGTCTGCACATGCCGGCCAGCTGTAAAGCAATTCCTCTGGAGAAATGACACTAGAGCTTGGTTTACATCAAACTGTAATCAGTAGCTGGTAGAAAAATACCATGGAAATGTGAACTTTTATGTTTCAACTTGCTTTTGTTAAAAAATATATACCATTAGAAAAATGCAGCCTTGAATACACGTCAATATTAAGTTCTGGAGCCCGAAAAATATAGGCAGTACACAGGGATGGATGTTTGCTGCAGGCCAGACGCGTCCCAGGTTCATGAGATCCCAAGGTGTCAGAGTGGTCTGTTGTTAGTCTTAATGCAAACTGTGCTTCTATAGTCGCTTTTTTTATGCCAGCTACCGTAAAGCACTTCCTCTGAGCCAGACCAAAGGTGATGCATTCCTGCTCTCACAGGCTCTGCAGACACGCAGTCATGGTCACAAGGTGACCCCCTCCTCACGCCCCACCCTCATTCGATGTCCTTTGAAATGTGCTAACTTGGAATGAATTCTTATCTTTGCTGGACCACGAATTTTAAAGGTCCTTATTTCAGATCCTCATGTTTGCCTGTGAGTAACTGGAGCCTTGGGCTGCAGAGGTCATGTTCTGAAAGGACTCGGTCAGGTGGAGAAACAAAAGAGATTGCTTTCTGGATCAAATCTGTGGGCTCCCTCTCTGTTACTTCCATCTCACGAGGTATTTTCAGGGTAGACAGCATCTCCTTCTCAGGGCTTCATTAGAAGAATCACTTCCTTACCTGACAAAGAACTATCAAGCAAAAGCATGCTTTTTAATGAAATATTAGCTCGCCACTATTTGAAACAAGCTTCAAAATACACATATAAACAAGTGAATATCATTCGGCAAACATACCATTTATTTCGTGCTTTTATCTGATTGAGGAGCAGTATTTGCATAGTTCTCAGAATAGTTAATTACACTATATGCAAGTACATTGCACAAATATGTGCACGAATTACAGGTGAGACATAAAATATAATTATACCTAGGTGTAGTTCAAATTTGTTTTCTTCTGTTGCTAGTGAAGATTCACTTTATTCTTTGTTAGTTTTAATGAAGGACTTGAGCACCAAAGTCAATAACACGAGGACATTTATTTCAAGGTAATTATCATATACAGATGTTTACTTATTTGGGATGTAAATTGCAGAAAGTACCATTGCAGAAAATACCATTTCTCTCAGAAATGAATAGAACTTCTTTCAGTTCCTGGATATTTCAAAAAAGAGGGAAACAAAAATAGAAAAAAATTATTATTTCAAAATTTTGAATATGTTTTATCTAAAAATTTCACTTCTCACAATTTCTGTAGTATTCCTTATATTAAAGAATTGAATGAGGCTTTATGTATGAAGTTTATGCTCATGGTGTTATTTATGATGGTGAAAATGGGAACCAAAATAAGTATTTTGGAAAAATAGTGTCCATGAAAAGCATGATATTGAGTGATCTATTACATGGAAATGATCTGAGAATGAGTGAAATAAGCAGACCTACAACAGCCTGTACATTACCATCCAGATTGTGTTTCTTCACATGTATTATTTTCTACCCATTTGCATATAGTATGAGTGGTGAATCCCTGCTTTAGAAGGTGGTTCCCAAACCCTTCTTCCCCGCCTCACTCTCTTTCCTTTCTCTCTCCACCTCCTCTTTTCACTCCCTCTCATTTCTCTTAATTCCTGCAACACTTCAACTAGAATCGTGGCAATGAGAGTATCAGTAGAACTCCCACCATGATAAACTTCAGAATCTCCTCTGGGTTATGTTTGCATACTATTGCACGACTGCGACCCCTTGTCCTTCCCCTTTTCTCTTTTTTACCTTCTGGAACTTCTGTTCATCATGTATTGGACCTTCTAGGTTGCTCTCTGCTTTTTAAAATTTGTGTTTCTGTGATGAAATAACCAGAACCTACTTTGGTCATGTTTGTTATCTTTTCCTAATTCCGTTATTTCTCAAGGACAGGATCTCTCTCTCTCTCTCTCTCTCTCTCTCTCTTTCTCTCTGTCTCTCTCTGTCTCTGTCTCTCTCTCTGTCTCTCTGTCTCTGTCTCTCTCTCCCACCCCCCAACCCCACACTATTTTTTTGCATAGTACCTAACACTGTGTCTTCAATATAGGATGTTTAACAAATCAGTACACATGGCGATTATCAAAGTTCAGGCCAAAGACTTGTTTGCAGTCGATTGCCAGCTCCAGCAGAGAGAGCGTTAGCACAGATAACACAGAGCTGCCTTTGAGATCGGACAGAAAAACTGGAAAGGCAAGGCCAGAAAGAATCCTTTGATGGGGTGATACCTTGAACCAGCGGAGCAACCATGAAATTGCGGGAAAGGCAAACTCAGTCTGTGTCTGACAAACCAAAACACCGCGGACCCACGACGAACGGAGAAAACCTAAAGCGAATGTCTGCTTGGCAGTGGTCAGGGAAGGTTGCAGGGATACCTACGGCCCAAGAATAACTTTTACACAGGATCACTTCTAAAATGGGATGGTAACTTTTAGTCGTTGCAGTCCTAGGACCACACAAATTGCGGACAGCACTGCTACTGTGTTCGTACTTTACATGCGCGTTTGTGCGTGGCTGCGTCCACCAGAATGAGTGCATGCACACTCATGTGTCAAAGAATGTTTTCCCCTTTCAATTTTCTTTCACCAAAATGTGTTGGGTTTTGTGTCAGGTGTGTCATTATAAGCTTTTTAGCCATGAAATCTCCGCAGAAAGAACACACACAATCCCAGTGTTAACAGCCATCATGGAAACCTCTTTGAAGGTATGTTTACCTTCACTTTACAAACTCTTGGAGTCTCTTTGTTTGGTTTCCTTAAAATGTGTGTTGTTTATTTTATCCAAACAGTACATGACAGCTCAGAAGGTCACGTAGCCCCAGGTGACAAACAGCAGCTCCTGTCCCCTTCACTCCTCAGCCCTGCTCCCCAAAGACCCCCACTGCAGCTCATCAAGTTGTTTTCTCTTGTTTATTTCTGTAAACCGCCGCTTCTCAATAGGAGGGTGGCGTCTTTCCATAGAAGATGAGGAGTCAGGTCGCTTACCCTTACCTCCTCGCAAACCAACAGCACCCCCCACACCCGGAGTCCCTCTGTGCTCTTCCCTACGCTCTCGGGTGGCGGGACACGTGGCGAGTCCTGACCCGTATCCAGCGTGTCACAGGTTAGCTGTGGCGCACGCCACCGTTGTATTTCCGTCCTCGCGCAAGTTTCTGTTTCCCCCGGAATTCCTAACGGCCTCTTTGCCTCTTTGTTTTCACTGGGCTTGTGTCTGCACCGCTCTTCAAGGCATCCTCAGACTTCTGACTGTCACTTTCTGTGTGATCAAGCACAGCAGGTAATCTGTTTTTCTTACACCGTTTTCTTCATTCTCTCTCTCCTTTCTCTCCTTCCCTTCTCTCCCCTCCCACCCCTACTTCTCTTTCTTTTTCAAAATTAATGTTTCTCCCCTCCCC